>DWQK01004091.1:0-10796 GCA_018231225.1 Noctuana stator
GCCTCCGACTAGGTTTAACGACTGTTATCTATCGATAGCAACCGGGACCGATGGCTTTGGCCGAATGGCACGGTGCAAGTGATAAGTCTATTTATTATAACTACGGCCGTTACATTCCAGGTCTCTTTCCCACTACCAAACCATGGCCTGCACATCGTGAATTACAGCTGGTTGCTGAATACTTTCTTCTACCTCTTCAAGCAGTTCATACCAGGCGCAGCGTGGGACCGCCTCCACTTCCACGGCTACGACATGACTTCCCTTCACAAACATATAAACCCTAAATATCTGCCGCCCGAGTACGGTGGTTACTGCAAACATGTCATTTCTACAGAAGAATGGATTAGGAAAATAGATATTTACAAGGATGACTTCATGGCACAAGAGCTAAGGAATTTAGGGTTTACCGTAGATTAGATTGAACAATTATTTGATAAGTGAGCATTTATCTGTTCAATTTCTGAAGCGGAAATGTTTATGGTTCCTAAGTTTCTGGCCATGCGCTAGGATATTTAAGTTTTAAGTTAATTGAATAAGTAAATAATCGTATCTCGTTTAATTTTTAACAATTTTTTTCCTATTAATATTCTGTTTGTACAATACATTATGTAGAAGGTTACTTATTGTTTTAGTTCAATCGAAACACATTTTATAGTACTAGTACAATTTAGTTAGCCTTAATTACTAGAGTTTTTCATTATTCACGCAAAATAGAGCACAATCTTTTACTAATATTTTTAAGTTGTGAATTAATTAGGTATTAACATTATAATTATCATTAAGACTGATATACAAGTGTTGATATAGTTCAAAGCACAAAATAAGAATTATGTGTATATTTATCTTTATAATATAACACTGTTAAACTCGATAAGGATAATAATTGTACAAAAAAATACGCTTCAAAAAATTTTAGGTTTACGGAATAATTTTTTTTTTGTTAATAAATTTTTTTTGTGAAGTGACATTAAAATGACCTATTTGTATTATTATATCATGCATTTTTATTTGGTTGCCAAATTAATAGATGCATCAAACTTGTGGGGATGTGTAGGCAAGTTTTTTTATTATATAAATAGGAAATTATCCAAGAATTTGTAAATAAGATACAGCAGCAATAGTTTTCCACGAGTAGGCTATATCCAGTAGTTGTATGACGTATCATCGTATAAAGAGTAGAAAAGTAAACTATATCGACTGGCAGCAAACTATCAGCTGTGTTACAGCTGTGACTACACAACATAACTGTATCGGCCACCAGGAAAACATAAAAACGAAGTGTGCAGTGTACATTATCACATTTTTACGTCACTTTAAGAACGTGATGACAACCAAAGACAATTATTTGTAATTATGTTACATACAATTACATAGAATGGCCATTACATACACAGAATTTTAATTTATTTCAGAAGAGATATTAAAAATAATACGAATAATCTTTATAAAATGAGATTTAAAAAAACTTACTTGCTTACATCATTCATCTGTTGATGCTAAATGTTATACGTTAGTAGGTGCATTTAAATTAAAGTACTCTGTAAATGTTAGTAGTTCCTTCAAGTCTATTGGATCTTTGAAATCTTAAGGCAAATTAAGTTATAAAATAGTACATTAAATGCTTTGATTCTGAGAGCTGATGCTCTCAATAGGTAGAGGTAATATCCGGCAAAAATAAAATTGCAATAACAAGACAAGACAATCTTTTTATTTTATGTTCGAATTTAAATATAATGACTAGATATTATATTTGAAGTAAAACAACACTGATCAATAATTTTGATGGAATTTATCGACCATAAAAATTAAGGTATTCCTTTAAACATGTACTCTTTGCTGTGGTGTTCTCTTAGTAATTCCTCGCCTATTTGATCAAGTATCGCTTTTTCATCGTTATCATCTGAACTATGCTCTCCTGGTATACTGAGTGCAATATCATACAAGTCTGTATCAAGAAAACTGTCCAATTTCTGATCAATGTTAAAGTCGTTGTTGTACTTTCTGGGACCTTGCTTCATATGCGCTGGCATCTCATGGGTTCCGTGCACGATTACAGTAAAAGGTCTTACAAAGCCAGTATTCTGTTCACCCGTCTGCAAAAAAAAAATAATAAAGAAAAAAAAAATAAGAAATAAGTTATTGATAAATAGTTTACTTGACGATTTTTATTAGAACTAATCTGATTTTCCTACAAAAGCTTCATGGTAAAACATACTTACTGTATCCTTGAAGGTAATCTGCCAGGGGCCATTAGCCTTCTCGCCCCACATCGCCACAGAGGTCAGTGGCCAGTTTACAAACCCGTCTTTCGAACTATCCTTGGGCCTCGCACTCATAAGTGCTACTGTTGTACCTGCAAGCAATAATTATTTTATCAATCGATTCTCCAAAAAATATGTTAGAACTTTTATGTGATTTTTTTTTAGAAAAAATTGCATGCACTTTCTTGATCTACTTGTAGTTGAATAATTAGTATGTTAAATTAATTATTCTTGCGAAGCGATGTGGTTCAGCAGAATATAGTCGTTGCAAATTTATTATTTTATTAACTTGAACGAAGCGCACGATCGTGCTTTGAATACACTAGGCAATCATAAATTATAAGAAGGCAGGTTACCCTGTGGCGAAGTGAGGTAGATCTCCAAAGCACCACGTCGGCTGTACTCTACGTTAGCGATGATTTCTACATGCTCGATGTAATTAACTTCGCAGTTTGTTATTTCAAATCTAAAAGCAAGCGGCTTTTCCGAAGATATAACACCCTCTTTCCTTGCCCTAAAAGTATAGTAAAGTTAAAATTAAACATTGTCTTCCACCGCAAGGCTAGTTCTAAAAATCTAATTAAACGCAAAGAATATACACTAAATTACAAACAACATCAACAAGTCTTTTGTAGAATAATTACACGAAAAGTTCAATTTAAAACGTAATTTTCCAAAACGATCAAAACGTCAAATATTGACTCTTTGAGGCTTAGAGCATTTATATAACATCCATTCAGTTTCTAGTATCTACTATCTACATATATGCTGTTGGATAAAGAACATGGTCGCCAGAGTATAAATATTTTATTAATTACAATATAATGTAACGTAACGATACTAACCCTAATTATCGTATCCATCTAAACCGATCCTGTAACAAGCGAAGATTACTCGAATCGTGTCTCCAGAGTACGGTTGCGGAATCCGTCGATCGAAATATAACGTACCATGTACCAGGGATGCATATGCATGAAGAGCAACGAGTGATTCTAATAACCAGCCGCTCGATGAATCCCAGACTACGGGTTGACTAACTTTGTGTACAAACGAGAACAAAGTTAACAAAGAAATATAATCTTTATGGTGCTCAGTATAAGTAAGAAATTACTAAATCAAACATAAAACGAATCCTTGTCGAACGTAGAAAGTAAACGAACAAATTACTAGGTAAACATAAGTTTGGAGGGTACGCGCTGGAGGCACGGCGATGATGGGGCGATGTTTTTATTGAGAAAAAACAATAGAAACAGAAGCAATTAGCAAATCTTGTCATATTAAATTTATTTCCGATTTTTATTATTTATCTGTTTGGATTAACATAACCTCTCGCTGTTTGCTTCTTAGCTATAGTTGCAATAGGAATATTATTTATTGACTTACGGTCCAAATTTTGAGTGACATATTATTTTCTCCGGCACTTTTGTCCAATTGAGGGCTACTGATATCATGGAACCAGCATTTAGTAGGCCAAATCCAAATCTAATATCAAAGTGAAGTCCTATTCTGCAAACAAAATTTTAAATTATTTCTAAAACAAATCTGCGATATATACCAGTGATGCAATTAACAACAACAATCTGCAGAAATCAGCGTTATTAAAAACTAACCCATTTATTTGCCAGCCAGTATTTTCAGATAAAGGAGAATATTCAGAAGTCCATACAATAAGATGCTGTACATCACGCCAAGTTAAATCAGGACTGTAACAAATAAAATGTTTTTTAAATTCCGGCCCCGGTCAAACCAAAATAAATTACGAATATTGAGACAAACAGACCGCACCGTTTTATGTACTAAGCTTACAGAAATGATAGGAGTTTTTCATTGATAACATACTTTGCATGTAGAGCGAGTGCGATTATTCCTGCCGCCAATGGCGCAGCTGCTGATGTACCTGTGTGTCCAACTGTACAAGAGTCGTCTACATCTGTAGTGGCCTGAAAAGAGAAAACAATATTATTCACATCTTCGTCTAACGTTGAATAAACCAATCAGACCAATTGTGTAACAAAAAGAAGTGGAAACGTCAATCACACACACACTTACACTTTTTACATATTCGGTCCTTGTTTAATATTTGAAACAGACAGAGAAACAAATAGTTTACGAGTTCACGATAATAATAAGCTACCTCTCCTTGTCTTACCGTTCTATTTATTTATGAGGAAGTTGAATGTGTGTTACTTGTACAAAGAGAGACAGAGTATTCAAATACGTTAAAATCAAACTTACTATTTTTTGGTCTTTATATGCACCAGAAGAGTATGCGGTTGCCAAAGTGGATGAACAAATTTCACCATACCAAGGAAACAGCCCTTGCTGGGAAGCGCTGCCAATTGATATTGTATAAATACTTGATGAGTAACTGCAAAGAAATAAGTAACGTTTATAGATGTACCTATTCAGAAGCCGATCCAATAGACATAAAAGCTTTTAAAAAAATATTTATAATTTCGAATTAATCTACATTATCTAATTCGTATTTTATTATTTTTTCTCTTACCCATCGCAATTACAGTTATCGTAGTTCTTCCCACCGTTACCATTTGCCCACACGTAAATTGTACCTTTGCCATCCCGACCCTACAACATACAGTGTGATAATAATATTTGTTTATTACGATCAAATTAAAATTCGTACATGAAACAGTTATAGGCATAATTAGTTCATCAAAAGTTATTATCGGAAATATTTGTCGTCGCGGCGTCGGTTTGTTCGACTTCAATTTGTTTTGTCTGGCTTTTTAGCTTGGTTCAACAAACGAGTCCCGCTGCCTCCACAACTTTCCCGTATTCACTAGGGTCCCATGAGGTTAAGATTTTAACATTGTCTTGGCTCCTATTGTAACAGAAAGTAAATAAGGATGATTCTTGCTTACCCGACTTATTCCTCTTTTTATTGCTTCCATAGCCAAGCGTCCCGGTCCCTCCACAGTTTTCCCGTCGTCACCGGGACCCCAGGATGCACTGTAGATATCTACTTTATCCCATGCGTAGCCTATGGATGCGTAAATTGCGGAAGAAATCAAAGTGTAGGAACACAATACATACACATAGGTTTTAGTAAGATTCTGTTTATTTTTTATTACGCATTGAGTCAGGTCAAGAATTAGGCATATCAGGAAAAGAGGCATATTTATTTATTATTGACAAACTGATTTTCTGATGTACAAGTACAAAACATTCAATAAATTCAACAAAGTCGATTATAAGTATTCTTATTGTATTATTAATTTTAATTTGTATTTCAATCAATGAAAAGGCTTTGTCAAATAAATAAATAGATACACGTCTACAAAAACTCCCTAAAAATTAGGCCATTCTCAAAGATGAATAAAAATTGCTAAATGTTTATCCACTTATTTTTCAATCGCTAAATTAATGTTGGTTTGGATTGTAGGATTTTAACTACAAGTAATAAAAACTCTTTTTCTCTAGAAACTCTCTAAAAAGATTATAAAATGCCGAAAACAAATTTAAAAAACACTTTTCTAACCGCCGTGTTGCGCTTGTTCTAAATTAACTGTTATTATTTACCGTTGTCACTCTTTGGACATAGCTGATTTTGAAGCTCAACATGGCGATCATATATACCAGGTACGCATAAAACAAAAGTAGCTAGAACAGGACAGATGAGATAATAATACCTAGTGCTTCTCCTTCTACGCGGTCTGTTATTCGTCCGTCAAGCATTCGAACACCGCCTATTCTCGCCCCCCAGGCCACGCCCACGCCACACTTCTGGTTGTTAGCGGTCATCGCTATCTAAAAGCGTAGTGCTCGTTCGATAAAATAAAATACACGATTAATCCATTACCCTGCACTAAATTAATTAAAAAAAGTGTGAGTTTAAACAAATAAAATAAAGTTCAATTTCATACTTCTCCGGCGCATCGAGTCCCATGGGAATTTTTAAATTTTTTTCCATGCCTTGGAAATGGATCTGAATCGCGATCATTGCAGTCCCAACTTATTTCCGGATCCTGAAAGTTAGTTAAGCAATGAACTTGAAAATTTACGTTTCAATCTGATTTGATATTAAATGCATTTTATTTTTAATCAACCCCTATACAAATAGACAAAACCAAACCTAACAAATAAAACACACTGGCGCATGGTTCAATGTTGCCTTCAACTCACGGATCAACTGTGCGCCAATTACTAGGAGAACATAGCAAAAGAGGTATGATGTCGACACCGCGGAAAACCGCCTCCCATCACGTCGGTCGCAGTGAAATTGGTGAATAGTTTCTAGAGTTTGTATTGTATTATTGCTATCTTAAAGCATTTAATTAGTTGCTATGATAGTATTTAATAACTTTATATTCTATTGGATGTACTACGGTAGTAAGTAAATAAATTTATAATAAAAAATAATCCGTTTTAGTTACACGCGCATTACACGAAACGTGGTTGTAGCAATGATTGATTCGTGTCGGATTCATTTCGTCGGCACGGCTCGTCTCCCAGATACGTCTTTTTACCTCGGAAGATTTTAACATGAATCACGAAAGTACTAGGAGATTATGACACTTGCGTAGTTTAAACGAAGATCCGTATGATTGTGTTCGATGCCGTCATCAAGGACTGATACGCGAACACCGCGGCCAGTATAACCCATCGCATACACCGGCAACACGTTTAAATCAAGACGCGGTAAAAATTCGTCAGTCCGAGTATCTTGCTGTAATAAAAATATTTATACCTATTATTATTGAAATTCTGTTTGTAAACAAAGTAAGTACATACCTAGTTTAATAATAAACTTACCAAATACCATTCATAACTCCACAGCTCGTCATTGAAAAATGCATGTTTATGGTCTCCGCTACGTTTAATCCTTTTAGTAAATGTTATGTTTTGCCTCTTCACTCTATGAAGTTCTGCATCGGGATCCGGAGTAGGATACCTTTTGACACGTGACTTCGTATACTGTTGTTGAGCCCAAAGTATCTTAAAATAAAATTATTATAGTAAATAGCCAACCGCCTTTACCTTGAAACAATTATGGTTGACTAATACTTAAAATTGAGAAATTATGAACGATCAAAAGCCGACTATTGAAAATATATTGACTAATTTATATGAAGTGGTTAATGAAACTATGACAGCGCCACATGCATTCCTGTTTCCTGTGTACTAGGATACTTTGACAATGGAAGAGGTTGTCTCTTCAGAGAGTACTTACACGAATACACAGTACATTACATACAGTAAAACGCGTACGTACAGTACAAACTCACCCTTCGGTCTTTCAGGAGCGTCGATGTATGCTCGACAGGCGTACGTCTCTGCAGGGTGTGCTTGTGTGCATGAAACGCATACATATTGGGAAATCCTTCTACCTGTACAAAATAATTATGAATCTGTGA
Organism: Noctuana stator; assembly: GCA_018231225.1. Taxonomy (NCBI): domain Eukaryota; kingdom Metazoa; phylum Arthropoda; class Insecta; order Lepidoptera; family Hesperiidae; genus Noctuana; species Noctuana stator. The sequence continues at coordinate 7,637 of DWQK01004091.1, forward strand.
TAGCATAACCATTTAGTGACATGGTATTAAATTGCTTAGAGTAAAAGCAATATCGTTATTCTAAGTGCAAGTATTAGGTACATCAAGTAAATAAATATAAAAATATTAAATTTAAAATAGAGTAGGCAAATAAACACAGCTCCGCTTGTCATTGGCAGAATGGCCAGACGACCGAGACGCCATTACGGCCGCCAGAAAAAAATAAAACATAAACACCGAACCACATCCCAATGTGGCGTGGCTTTCCAAACGTACAGGATTTACTCCACGCATTGTCTAGTGATATCTTCTGTAATCCTCTATGCTCTCCTTTAATCCTGGTATTTTGGCGTGTTAAACAATGGGTAGAAGGCGGCGCCCTCTAACTTGGGCGGATTTTTAAATACTCTCAGCGTTGCGTTATCAAGAACAAAACAACACATCGAAGCAAAATCAAAGAATGATTTTTATATTGCATCTGTAGTTGAAAGTCATAGTTCAATAATTGGGTAGGTGTGGCTACTTTAACTGGTTGACTATAACAAATACATAGTATGTATTACATTAGAGACTATAAACTATAAGTTTTGTGTCTCTTTTTTCTAAATTGTCGTTATTTCAAAAGATCACAATCGATTATAAATTATTTTAAAAAAGCGGACGAGGCGACGCGACGCGACTCCGTGACCGGAACGGGTTAATGACGGCGATGCCACGCAATGCCGCCGATGTTCCTAATGTACCAGGGCGATATAAAATCGAAACACTTCACGTGAGTAAATCTTTGCCCAGATGTCATGCACGCACATAGATTACACTCCCATTCGCTACTGACAGCCATACAACAGCTGTGTGGTGTTGGATGTGTGTGTCACATGTTTCGTTGCGTGCTACTCGTGTTTAGCGATATGTGCCGTTCCATCCGGTATCGATACACTGTTCACTGTACGTAGAGTGCTGTAGATGTGTGTTTAGGCTATAAAGTAATAAACATATAAATTATTATTAGACATAATACACTCGCATTAACGAGAGATTATTATTGCTCTGTATGTAGCAATTTAAGAAAATAGAAGGTTTATTATAATTATGGAATTAGATATACTTAGATATACTAGATGGCTCTACGAGTAAACTAACAATTTTAGAATAAGTAGGTAACATAATAGTTTCATTAACTTCGTTCAACAACAAAAACGTTAGCAACGATGTATTACATACCTAGATAGATAGTGTTTTTGTATAGTCTATGTCTTCGCAGATAACATTATACATGTACACCGTTCTACCTACACTGATAGAAACCGTGGGGTTCTCCGCCGCGCCGGCCGCCACCCCGTCATGTTTGTACGGTGTAAGAACCGCACATGTGAGTCGTCAAAGTCACGTATGCACCAGGCCAGCAGAACTTCCGTAGAGATCGCAAGCACATATGAACACGCGTCGATCCATGGGGCGGAGCGTGCGTCTGTGGCGAGGGTGCTTTGAAAAGTTCAGAACTCTGAGGGCTGGGGTTGATAATATTATTATGTCTACCGTGTATGGTATCCTAGTGGACTAATATTCGCGTACCTAACTATCAACAACAAGCCGAGCGACATTACAAACAAGATATGCTTTATAAATTGAACATACAGAAACCAGAAAGTAGGTTTACTGTTTTGAATTAATTTAAATGAATTAATACCGTTTCAGGAATCTCTCGTATAATAAAAGCATAAATTGCCTAATTCTTTCGCGATTTTTAATTTTTGTATTCCGTCTATCTTCTGGTTACTGGCAACCTTACCTTATCAATGCATCCATATCAATTTTATTTAAAACAATAACAATAATATTTGATTTACATATAAATTCAGTGTCCTGTAGCGCTATCTATTAGCGAATGGTGTGCAATAATCAGTTATGTTTACTAATATATATTTACAACTATGTAATATTATAACCTTTGTTAACCGACTACAATTTTGAAGGAACCTATATAGGAAGGTTGTCAATTTGATACGTAAATATGTAATATTTAAATATTAAAAGCGCAGAGTGGTCATTTCATTACTATTCATGATAAAATAAAGATACTTAAGCTACGTATTTATTTATTTGTGGCGCAGAGCTTCACGAATAATGTGAGATAAAGAAATAATAACAGTTACATGATACAAAGTTACAAAGGATACCTAACTTATTATTATATTAACTTTATATGATATTAACACATAGTTATAAGTATTTTTTTTTAATTTTGCTCAGTGCGGAAATAGTATTAAGCAAATAACAATGGTTTAACACTATGAATGCTCTAAGATTCAACTACAAGATCGGAAACTGAAACATTGGTATGCGCCGCCTTACAGCCGTAACGTCAGTCCTGTAACACTGAAATTCACCCTCTATATCTCATGAACACCTAGTAGCCGCGACGCTGAAAATACTGTTAGCGCCGTCTGAAAATACGTTTCAGCGTTCAAAATGCAAGCGGTACGCGTAAACGACACGTAGCGACGTTGAGATTACACGGGTGCGGCGTGGCGCTGCGATCGAGACAGAACTTCGACCAAATTCAGTCCATATAAAATTTTTAAGGTTGGAAATATAAAATATTGAAGAATTCTACAACGCTATTAATTAACCAACCTTTTATTTTTCTCCGTATCCTCCTTACTACATACTTATGTATTTCAAAATCTTGAGAAAAATGCTTTGAATGCTTATATTCGCACTAACTTCATTATATAAATATACAAGAAAATAAATTGGATGGACGTTATTTCGTGAATGTAAAAAAAATTGAAACTAAATAAAACGATTTGTGATATTAGATTTTTTCAGATAATGACTCATATAATTTTGCATATACGCAATAAGTATTTGTAATTTTCTCTTTCTCTCTATTTATCGATCAATCTTCTTCTCAAAAATAGAAATTCTTAAGAATAAGAAGTAACTTATAATAAATATTCAGATTATTTTACAAAGACAAAATACGATCTTTTATTTTCTTAGTAAAAAAACATTTAACATTTTATGCGGATTTTTCCAGTATATTAGTTATAGTCAAATAAATAGTTACAGTCAGCTAAATCGTAATAGTCAAGCTATGTTAACAAATCTATACTAATATATAAAGCTGAAGAGTTTGTTTGTTTGAACGCGTTAATCTCTGGAACTACAAGTCGGATTT
>DWQK01004092.1:0-10795 GCA_018231225.1 Noctuana stator
GGAGCCGTCTATCCAGGAATCGAGAGAAAATTATAAAATGGAATTCCGTTCGGCTTTAATTCAGATGGGAATAAAATTCTATCGCCATGCCTTCCCGACTAACGGGACTTGTTGCACTGTGGCCTAGAAACGAGAAATATAACCTACATGAAGACTACGTTTATATTGATTTCAATATAACACTATTGCGTTTACATAGAGGGTGAATAAAAGCTCGACTAGGCGTTATTGACGAGCTAGTTATTAACCGCGTGAGAGCGATGGAAGCCATATTCATAGAAGAATATAGATTCAATATTCATAAAACCGAATGGATATATTATACAAGCGGGTAAGATTAGAAATTAAAACTACAGACTACATAAAATCACGCTTTGAAATTTTTGAGACAAAATACCTTGTCACTTGTTTCTGTATTTGCAAACTATTTTAATCTAAAGAAACGTTCACTACAGTGCGAATAATTAATGTCGTTCATACAATTTATTTTAAAGGAGTGCCGTTTTAGTTAATCCCTTAAACAACATTAATCGTCTAATGCTTTCTCTGCCATGGTGAAACAAATGACTGCTCAGTGGGGAACGAATGCAGGATAATTGAATTTTTTCTTAATCCCCCAGGGTGGTCAAAAGTTACCTCGGATTGAAATTAATGGTTCCAATTTCTGGATAAGTCGTAACATCCAACGTGGTTGGAAGCTGTTAGCATTTAATCATTTATCAAGACCTGAGGAGTTCCACTCTTGCTCTTTGCTCCATCATCAGATGGTGTTTCTGTATGCTCCATCATCAGATATTTCATAAGTTTGCAAAGTTTTAGTTCAAACTCTTTTTCAAATTGTGGTAAAAATAACGTTCAAAGTTTCCATTAAATATAAATAGATTTAATATATACAAGTGAAGCGACTCGTAATAAAAATATGTTAAGAACAATTCTATTTAACAAGATTCATGCCAAAGGCTTTTTTTCAGCATATCACTACACTTAACAGTAAGTGCAAACATTATCACTTTTTGTATATTAAATTTTTTTGAGTACAAATCGTTTATGTAGCATTAAGTAACTAATCCTCATTAATAAATTATTTTAACAACAAAACAGTAATTGTCTATGAATGCACGTCATTAGCGGGTTGGGCTTAGCATAAATCAGTTGACCAAATCAATTATGCTAATACCAACGACCTTACTTGTTCATAATTGCTTAATTACTCCCTCGGAAACTGTGGCACTGAATTACATGCAGATATAAAGAGAATACATAATAATCTAACATGCAAAGTTAGATTTATAAGTTCTTCAATAAATTTACATGCTTTACATAAAAACTAGAAGATATTCAATAAAAAAAACTAACATGCTTAGTATTGCCAGAACATTCATTTAAGCCTCCATTTTTTTAAAATTAAACTAAGAAAATGTATGTATATATGTACATTTTTTGTGAACATTAAAGACAATTACTATGTATTTAAAATTCTTAAAAACATAGAACTTACGTTAAACGTGTTCTCGAAAGCGAATAAAAACTGTAATATAAAATGTAACAAATGACCCTAAAACACTTGATAATGGAACAGCCAATAAATATCAAATTTGGCTGCACTTACTGGCGTATCCACTTAATGTTACAAAGTTTTTAGTGGCAAATACATAAAATCGACATGTCTGATTTAGTTGGTCCTAGCGATGTTAAACCACTTGTCTGCAGCTGCAATAACAACGAATATTGGCAGAATTTGTACACAAAATAATAAAAATTGTAGAGGTTGGATGAATTTGCAATTTGTTACAGAGATCTAAAACCAGGAAGCCAGTGTTATATTTTACCACATAAATACCCATACTAACAAGTCAATAGTACCTAATTACTAACATAACTTCAACTTCAGACTACTACAGTTCCAGACGGTCAAAAAAAAAATGGATCTTCAAAAATTACCTTTTAAATATGTTCGGAAACCCCAAGCACGCCGCTGACGTCTTATTTAAATCAAATTTCTGATCACTAACATTATTTTTTATTGAGTGGATTATATTATGAACGTTTAATTACGTTTTAAAATATTTTTAATTTTACTTTCATCGTGTACCTTCATTAGTAGGACCCTGCCTTTGTCGAACCAACGATAACGGGTGCAGTCAGCTTGCTTAATGGTTGAACTTTTGTATTCCTAGCCTGTTCAAATTTGCAGATTTTCGCTGCGGATAACTCTACGCTTCGAATAACGGTAATATTTATTGGTAGCCATTGTTTGATCCTCCATTTCAATATTTGCACATCCCCAGTAAAATATCCGATGGCCTTTAGAAGAAATTATTAGGAACGTTTTGTGCAATTGACTAAATTCTGCGTTGAATCTAAATAATTTTGGCATAATTGTTACGTTACGAGTTACGTGCACTGTTCTAAATATTATGTAATAGATACAATATTTAAGCGCGCATAGCCCTGCTGGAAGTGTGGGTCGCAAGCAATCACACTGTTAAGCAACCTCGGGCGCGGTCAGTACTTGGATGGCTGACCGCTAGTGTCAAATTTCATGCGCGCTTCCGTTCAGAGGTCATGTTGGCCATCGGTAGTTATTATTTATAGATAACAATCATTAGACCCTTTGGGTCAAAGGCCCTTTGGGTAGTTTGACAACTTCCGACACGGGCTGGCCACTAACCCGTATCTCTACCAATCCGCATTAGAGCAACGTGGAGGAATATGCTCTTCATCTTCTCTTCAGGTCTTCCCCGGTTGTGGGGAAAGATCCGTGCCCAGCAGTGGAACCAAGTTGGAACCAAGATAAAATATTTAACTGGCATAAAATTGAAACCGTCATATTAAATTGACGTTAGTGAAGTTTATCGGACCAAAATGTGTGTTTCCGATTGACGGGCGGCACAGTTAATAGACTTGTCATCGAATGGACATCACTGAATGGAGCCGGCGGTGCGAGAGCGTGGACTAACTGGATGTCATTTAGGAAAACCTAACGAGATCGCTGACTGGTTACAATATGTTGTTTTCAATCAAAATAAAGCTTTGAATCGCTATTAGTAGGTAGATCGCCGCCGCGCTGATGTTATGCATCAAATAATAATTTTTTTCTTTTTATAATTATTTAGAGACTACGACTTTTACAAGTTGAAATTTCGCAACGACAACGTGTAGTACTGACGCGCACTGACTTACTGAATACGTGACTAACTGAAGGTCGGGTAATTACCTTGCTTTTATGTTGTCAAAACACAGAGCAGATACAGCATCTATACATACATAATATATACTTAAACATCATAGAAAATATATCATTGCTTTATCAACAACATAAGAATGGAACCAAGTGAGTATTTAATATTAGCGGATGTCATAGTTAAAAAACTTATCATAAAATGCTGAGACCAATACAAAATGACAATTTTACTCAGCATAAATTACTTATTTCTTATTATTTGCTTATTACGATTCGTGGTGAAATAAGATAAACAATAATTATAATTGATTTCGTAAAATCCTTGTAAAACCTATCTATTTTTGTGTAGGCAAATCTTATCAAAGAATCAACACAATTTGCATTTTGGTGTAAATCAATAAATATCAAATCAGTAAACAATAAATGACAACCCCAAGTAACACTCAATTCCAAAAATAAAATAAGTTTCTCTTGTAATTAATAAGATGGCATGCCCCACGTCGACGCAGTATTAAATATTGAAGCTATCAATTGGTTTGTCAGCACTTTAATTAGTCACAACCGGGACCCCAGTTCAATTTATTGTAGATTTAGTATCATGTAGTTATTAATAACAGTGTTTACTTTGGTCGTTAATTTGATACCTTCATTTTGTTGACCGGATCCTGGTAATAATTATGTATCGGATATTTGTACAATTCTATGATATTTTCATTAATATCTTTAAAATGTATATGCAAAGAAAACTTCAGATTACATTGACGGTACAGGAAAAGAACTTATTTATTTTATTTATTATTATTTATATAAATGATCTATAGATATAAAATACTTTATCCTGAATGAATGACTGACGGATCAACGCACAGCCTAAACCGCTAATCGCAGAGACCTGAGACTTGGAGGGTGTTCTTTGTATGACGCAGGCATCCGATAAGAAAGGATTTTCCGAAATTCTGCCCCTACGGGAGTAAAAAACGAGGGCAGAGTTTGTATGGGACAACTTGAATCCTTAGTCCAATCTACAATATTTTTGATTTTTAGGGCCAAATTCTAAAGTGACGCGGAGGAAGTTTCCGAAAAGCTAGTTGTGAATAAAAATTATGAGGGGATCGCTAGGGTTGACGCGTGTAGCGATAGTTTTATTTTTCCGTGACGTTTAGATGATTTGGATATATATTGGACGGTGACGAGGCTGATGACTGACGAGCGATGCGTATATATACTATTATATACCTATATCTACGTCACATCGGGAGTTTTGTAGCGCATGTTATAAAACGAGACAGGTTACATTTTTATACTAGCAATTAGAAATACAGGGTATCTTAGTGTGGGAACTACGTTTTAGTAAAATTTTCTGTTAACTCTAAGAATGGATTAACTTATTTTAGAGGATTTTAAAATGACGTTTTAGACATAGTAGATGTATACCTATTCTATACATTTTCAATCTACAAATCATCGATTATTTAGTTACATGAAACCCATAATTTTAATCTATGTTTACTTTCAGCTTAGTTGAGCTTCAGCTCTCATGATAGACATAATATGTTAAACAGAGATACATAGAAATTTAATATACTCGTATCATTATTATTAGGAAAAGATTTTTGAACCCGATGTAATTTCCAGTAATGTAAATGTGAGAATGAATGAGTTCTTTGCAAAGGTAGCATTATTATAATTTATTTGAAATGTGTGTTTATACATGAACTTTTAACGCCTTGACAATAATAAAATCACTTAGACCAAGCGTTTTAAAATCGCTAGTCCAAAATGCTGTTCGCAACGCCTGATCGTGTCACCAACCGATATTGATGCACGGGAAAAATCCGCACGAACGTTTAACGATGGACAAATTAATTTATCAACGAAGCCTCCATATAGCGTTGAACTATTTCCGACAAATGGAAATCTATTTCCATTTCTGACACTGGAATTTTTATTATTTTTGTACCTTTTTTTAACGGGACCTTCTAAAGGTGAGCGCACCAGCGAGTGATACCGGAATATATGGGAATTTCACTCCCAAAACACCCTCAGTAGCCTGCCTCAGTGCTTTGGGGGAGGGCGGGGGAGAGTTTTCTGAGGAACGCACTTGGTAAATAAAATGAAACAGTATCTAATAGTTGTACAGCTTACGATAATAGATGGCGTTACAGGTCACTGCATTTATTGAAATTGGTCGAATGTCGACCCATAGGCAACCTCTAGTAAATAGATAAAAAATACCTTAAATTTGTCTTTTATATAGTCTCTATTACATAGTTATTAAAGACCACCTAGTAAGTGTAATGATACATATTGAGGTTTAAAATTATGTCAGTCGTAGTATTAGATATAGGATAGGATAGATAACTAAATATAACTATACGTAATACTTACAGATATATACATGCGTTCCATACCTGACAAAGGTGATTTGTATAAACTGAGAAATGGTTCTGCTAGGAGAGCGCCTCCCGCTTCTGAAATAGAATCAAGCTATTTTAGCACTTGTTGCATTTACGACAAAGCCGATTTTTCCTTGCTGCGAGGATCACGTAAGCCACTGATTTAGGTTTCCACCGATGAAGTTATGTCTCAAGGTCTGTCTTGTCGTAGAGGTAAATGTTATAACTATTTTTCGTCAACGCTCTGCCTTTTATCTATAAAAAACGAAAAGGTAAATTCTACGCACAACATAGTTACTCCAATCTGAATATTTCAGTTTGTGTTATGGCGTCCATAATTTTAATACTACAAAGATTTGTTTTAAATAGTAATTTGTTTTAATCTACCTAGTTATGTGTTTTAAATATTTCGTAACGATGACTCGATGCACCGAAATATACCCGAATATCTAAAGGGAAAACTGTCTAGATCACATTAATCCACCCCTAATCTGTAATGTAATTTAATAGCTTGAATCTCCATAGTGTTTTTAATTATAAATAATGATGAGTATAATAATTATATATTATACTTAATTATGCATTGTGTTATTAGGTATACGAGTTCATAAAAAATAAAAATAAAAATACTTTATTTAATCAAATAACTTACGCAGCAAGAAAATGGAGAACATACATCTGCTCTACAAAAAACCATTTTCAGAGTATAAGTGAGTATAAAAAGTTTTTTACAGATTTAGAGAAACAAGATATAAAAACAAATCTTTAACATTTGGCTCGGCTCGCAAAACGTGTATTTGCAAACAACTGCACTATTAGCGGACAAGTACATCATCTGGAACTGCCAAGAAATTCACAAAAGAATTATTATTTGCCGCTACCAAAGCAATTTCATATCTAACTTTCCTAACTCAATTGTGAACCCGGGACTTTGTGGAAGCTCTCTTTGTCGCGAATTTTACAGAACCCAATTTTACACTTGGCAGTCTTTTGTGCTGACAGCGTAATTTTTCACAATAATGGGATTAATATTTTCAGCTCAAATAACTCGGCAGTTTTTGTATGTGATTGATCAGTTTAAGGAGAGCGATTGTGGACTATCATAGGTTGTAATCAAAGCATGGCTCGTAGTCTATTCAACTACAGACTAGGTGCCATGATATCTTATCCGGGTTTAATGTCTATAAATTACTGCAAACATTCTAATTTTCATTTTAGTACGTTTATTGCAACACGCTGCGCCCCGCTGTAAGTGTGGATCGCAAGCAATTTCACTGTTTAGGAACCGCGGGCGCGGTCTGATGGGTGATCGCTAGTGCCTAATTTCATGCGCACTTCCGTGTTTCGGATAACAGTCGTCAAACCTGGTCGGAGACCATTTGAGCGGTTTGACAACATCCGACACGCCACCACTAATGTCTCAACAAATTGGCATTGGAGACAGGTTGAGTTCACGTCACCGGTGATTTCCAGATAGATATGTCAGACGTACCAATTTCTTGGTACATCTGACATTCATGTTTCATCAACTATTTTGCTGTTTAATATCAAAAATCCTCAAATTATTTCGTTGATTATTTCTTCTGTAGTCCCTTTGTTCAATACTTGTATCTATGTTACTTATAATAATAGCCAAAGTAAATAATAATAAATCGTTAGACGTTTCAAAGAAACCGTTTCGAAAACAGCAAAACGCTTTAATACATTTCCCAATTCCTTCCGTAGCTTAATGGCTTCTGTGATCGCTCTTTTATCTCCGAGGAATATATTTCTCATTCCTATTATTATCTGTTCTTCTCGTATTGAAACGTGATTTTCACTTTAACGATTTTTAAAATAAAAGCTTTTAGATGGGTCCGTTTAACGGTCTTATAGTTTATATATTGATTTGACGTATCCCCAAAGAAAACAAATGGTAAAGTTTAGCTAATCATCATCATTTAAATATCCCGCCGCGAATCGAACCCAGGAACCTATCAAATGGTGTGGCGGCATGCTAAAAACAACATCATACTAGTCATCAAAATAAATCATGATACACAATTTTTATTACGTAAATTTATACAGTCCACCGTATAAACAAATTTTTAATTGGTTTCCAACAAATCCTATCTCTAACCGCAATACGTTGAGTTAAATATCAAAGATTGCGCTATTTATTACGGTCCATTAATCAAATTTTGTGAGCATCACACAATTTTACGCGTTCATTATTTTTAACACTGTCACCTTGAATGCTGATGTTATTCGTATATCCACAGTTCAAAGGAAAAACTTTTAGTGACACATTTAAAATTATGTCTTTTTCATTATAATATGACGCAACCTTTTATATAGTTTGTGACAGTTTAAATTTTGAGTTTCATTCTTAGGATCATGTTTAGAATACGATACCTTTATAACAGTAATAGTTGTTATTCTCTGACAGAAGCAATTCAAATTCAAATTCAACATTTTTTATTTATCATAAGGTAAAATTTTTTATTCATCAAAAGGTGCACGTATACACTTGATGAACGTCAAATAATTCGGTACATTGGCTTTAGGCGCCCTTTTGGCTAAAGTAGGCCTGGAGAAAAAAGCCAGCGGAAAAAACTCTCGGCACTCCTTTAAAATCAAGTGTATAAATTACAGGTTATTAACAAATTATGCAGTATAGCTTCATCAGAAATGGCCGCATTTCGCCAATATGAGATGAATATGTGTATGAAAATGGTACGATTTGTTTGCTTTTTTTTTTAATATTGTAACCAGGAAATAAATTTAATTAGTGTATTCGACAAGCATTACGAAGAAACATTCTTGTCGCAAAAATTCCATTTAATTTCCCCGAAAAAGAAATAAATTAGCAGCCAAATTCAATGAACCGAACAGCATATAAAAGATTGAAGTATATATATAAGTTTTACAAATATCATGCCAAAAAACTTGTGTGTAACCTTCGACCTTAGACCGTCCTCTGCGAAGGTAAACACCACTAAATATTACATGGAGCGATTTGCTTTGCTAGCAAATATAATCAAGTTAGTGACGCACTAATAAAACTGTTTGAATATTTGGTGTTTGCCAACTATCCCACAAGGAATATTCGGCACAGCTGCTAAAGTATTCATGTGAAAACTAATCTTCAATAAATACAAAGACAAAATAATTTATTTACGAAAACGTGAGTAAGTAAATAGAAAGGTTTCAAAACCATATTCAGTTCATATTATTATCATCTTCGAGAAGAATGTTAAAATCTTTTCACATATCTAATGGGTAATATGTTTCGCTAATTTTCACTTCCTTTTTTATTATTCTTCTTTCATCTTTTTACTATTTAATTATCATTTAACCTCCCATCATGCAGTATCATTGCATACAAGTTATCTGTCAGCAACAAACTGGTTTTGATAATATATTTTTTCAAATAAGCCGCACTTTCAAAGTTGGAAGATTTACTGGTACCCAATGGAGTTATGTACAATATACGGAACAAGTAGTATAGTTAAGCCTTCATCCTTTTATTTCGGAATTTATTATAAGATATTAATATTTTTTCTTACATTCTACTTCAGGTACAGTCACGTACAATCGTGCTGAAAAGTGCAACAGATATAAATCTAGCACAATTACAATTTATATTAAATAACTCGCTGGCTTTTTTATAACTGAACAATTATTTTTCTCTACAGCCATAACTTAGGGTGTTATCGCGTTGAAATCTGCAATAAATGAGGTTATTACTTACTGCAGTGATTATTCATACAATTAAAGTGATTTCTAATGGATTCGAGCAACGATCTTAGTTTTCTAATTATAAAGAAGATTAACTTCTGATTTGAAAGTAATAAATAATACAGATAGATTTCAATTTAATTTTGTAATAATAATCTAAACCTACAAATATGAAACTTATACGTTCACGTTTATGAGTACTGAGAACGGATTTAAAAAAAAATTAAAAGATTTATGTAAGGGTATAGTTTCATAATAGTACTATAGTACGAAAGCTCCACTACGTAAAGACATTCCATCCATCCATCCTATCTCATATCAAAGTTCTTGTTATGATGGAATAAAGTGCAATTCAGCTGTCACAACACAGATTTCTTAAACTTTCTTTCTTTCTATCGTGTACTGTACGTGATTGTACACTTCTAGACATGCATACGGGTGTACAAAAACACTTGCCGAGCACAGCGTACCGATGTAGGTACTTGTAGCTTCAGACAGATTGAGACAGACCAGTTAATACTCTAATATGTAAGCGAATAGCACATGCCATATACGAACAAAATTGTTATATAAGCATTTCAGATTAGGTGCGATTATATAAAACTCACTCAGCCCCAATTGGCTTTGGAAAGTATAAAGTAACTTTGCAATATATCTGCTATAAGTGAAAATTATTATGATAATGTTCGCGTAAGAATATCGCGGAAAATCAAGGACAAGAGCATAAAAAGTATCAAACCTGCAGAAGGCTTTGTGAAGTTATATCCTCAATAAATCAATTAGCGTCACATAGAGAGAGAATATAATGGTTACAGCGATAGCCTAGTTATTGAATTTCGGTCTGTCGTTTTAGTAAGCCCAGGTTCGAACCCAGCACGCATCTTTAATTTCTTATCTATGTAATTATTATTATTTATTTTATTGTTTGACCACTTTTATTTCAATCATAAACTTTTCCGCGCGTAGCAATTCACAACGAAGATTTATACTTATGTCGCATTTACTTATTATACACCTAACCAAAAATAAAACTTAAAATAATATAATATATTGAAAACATATTGCCAGTCCACCATTCAACGAACAGGACCCTTTGGTTTATTTGCGAATTTTCAGAAATTTAAATAATGAATTGAGATTTCTGTTCTCCGTCTGGGTGTTTGTGTAATTGTCTTTGTATGTGTCCATGGCACCCTTTGTTCTTGACACAGGGAATATTAGTGTGTGCCTGTGAGTGAGAAGAGTTATCATATAACTATTCAAGCCCTATTCAATGGCGGTTTCCAGAACAATCTCCCATGACTCAACCACGTTGTAGATAGACGGAGTAGATCCGTAACCTTTAACGCAACGCAATATCGTCTGTCAGGGATTATAATCTATCGGGAAGGTACTACTTACGCCATAAATATTATGTAGTTATATAATTTTACTTAGAAAGATATTTAGCGAAAGTTCACAAGGACTTCTCGCCTATTTGAGTAAGACGCGTGAC
>DWQK01004093.1:0-10794 GCA_018231225.1 Noctuana stator
AAACATTACGTTACTATTCTTAACGCGGATGAAACCGCGTGGCAAAGCAAGTATTAAATAAGTATATCAGTATTACCTTAGTCTCATTCCACAACATAAGCTGTGCACTAGGCAGAGAATCAATGCCAAGATCAAAAGCCAGATCTGCCGACGTGACTACAGCGTAACAAATTTCACCAATGGTATCAAATTCTAGAGACTCCAGACCTACTCTATACCATATGTTGTAGTATTTGGAAGTTTCTGTTAATGGAGTGTAACCCACTGCAACAGCCTGTGAAAATTATCTCTATTATGTATGAAATGTTGATATTACTTTGCATCATTTTTACTGTTGGTTCAATTAAATGCACTTTTGCAGATTACTGATATAATTAACCAAAGCTAAAGGGCTCCATTTCAAAACACTCATAAAAAGACTATATGTGTTTGTAACCAATAAATTAAAAGAACTTACATCATGAATGGACAATAGGGTGACAAGATCCTCTGTAGATGATACCCTTTTAAGTGGTTTCATTACTAATTCTAAAAAGTTGACCATGCTTTCTGCATTTCTAGGACCTGAAGTTAAAAGTTACTTACAATTTATAATTTACTTTATTTATTTAAAAAAAATTCTAATTAACTGATTTTTATTTAAATTTTAAATTTAATTGAATGTGTATTAATAAAGTATTGTTATCCAATTCTAATGTTCACATTCTTCACAATCTTAAGCACTCTAACAAAACTAATAGATATAAAATGGTCAGTATGGTCTGTAAATATTAGTTTTCTACACTATACATAATATTATACATACATTCATTCAACTAAATCTAAATAACACAAGCCGCATTTTCTTTGATTAAGCAATTCATTATTACAAGATGTATGCACCTGAATAAACTACTTAATCTTATTTGCAGTTTCAAAGTTACCTTTATATAACATGCCATTTGATGTGACAGAGTAGACAATAATTAATGGCCAGGATAATATGTTAGTGTTATGTTTTCTACACTCACTGCCAGGGCTCCAACAGTTAATGGCAAAGAAATGCACCTGAAAATATTACAAATTAATATTGTTAATTGGGTTTCTGTATGGATATATTTATATTCGATCCTACATGCAATTCGGTGAATAATTGCTAGGGACTATTTTATATTTTCAGGAAATTCTTGCTTTAAGAATAGGCAATATCATAAAATGTGATCCTATGGTAGATGTTAGTTGAACTGAACAATATTTTAGTTTGTACAATGAAAGTCTTATTAAACCCCATTAATTTTAAATTTTTTATATGGTTAATCGGCTTTTAAAACTTACCCGATCTTTTAAAATATTAGCAGCCTTTTCAAACTCTCCCCTAACATATTGAGACTCTGCATCCCATGGTGCATAGTACATTACAAAAGATACCTCTTCAAGGTTTATAGCAGTCAAAGCACTACTTAGTTGACCTTTATACCAATCCGTTACCACTGAGTCTTCATTAAAGAATCTTACTGCTTGAGAAACTTTAGAAGTCTTTGGAGGGCTGAAAGCGTTATTTATTAATAAACACTAAAATTACAGTTTATAGCAAAGTGTATAAATACATGGAGAATACTCCAATTTCTGCCCTTAAGTAGATACTATTGATGTTTAAAATGTTCAATAACCAAATAGATATGATTAAAATTATGAATTTATCTTATAACAAAAACTGCAAATAAAGTAAAATAACGAATTATATAAAGCCGCACACATATAAATGAATACTACTTACAAACTGTGAATAGCTCCGTATACAGTCAGCGATAAGGCAATGCAAATTATGGTTTCTTTGAACAACATGTTGAATGTTAGATCTATGTGATTTTTTGATTTAGCCACTTCTGTATCCTCTGTCGATTCTCGCTCATCGCTACCTAAACTAGATGTTTCTTTTATTGACGTGACCTGTGAAATATCTTCAGTGTCCACCGTTGGAAACATTACACGTCATTCGTAAACAAAAAATATTAAATAAAAACGTGCTACCTCTTATTTTGCATGATACAAAAAATTCACTATAAGCAGTTAAACTCGTATCCAGAAAATTGCGAGGCAACTGAATTATCATAATAATTCCCCTAAAAATGTAATGAATCCAAAAGATTTTACATTTTTTGATAGAAGTTCTGTTATTTTTTCAGTTGTCAATTGTCACTGTCACATTTGACAATTTATGATGATCACAATGGCACAGCAGACTACTCAATCATTCATACTCCGTCTTGCTTCTTGCTTGCTTAATGTTACATTCTACGTAGTCTTTGATGATAATGCTGCTAAATTAGTAAAATAACTACTTGTTTCTAAAACAATGACAAATAGTAGCATGTAAAAAAAATGACAAAATTAAATTGATTTGCAAAAAAAATTATACATATTTAAACGCTTAATAATACACGAAATCAAAGACACGAAATATTTAAGATAAGATTCAAGTATGTCATTCCGATATTGACGTCATTGTTTGTTCTTTTATGTAGTCTACGTAACGTAATACATTCTATGTAGTCTGTGCTCAATTGATTCACCTTGTTTTGGACTTGATGAGGAAGTTGTGTCATATTTTGCGTTTTAATATTTAATGGCTGAACCGTAAAATATAAATTACAACAAAAGAACAAGGTAATTTTTACTACAAGTAAGCACTAAGACAAAATATCTCGTATGTGTAACCGAAATATAAAACGTTTTCTATTCTAATAACAAACTCACGGTTTAGCGTCGTGGTCAAAAATATGGAATCTTCAAGGCAGTTAGAAGACACAATCGAATATTGGAAAAGACAAGCCAAACATTATGAGCAAAAGTGAGTAATTCTTCAACAAATTTTGTTGTCTAAACGTGTGGTGTACTTAATATTTATTGTCAAATACAGGGCTAATGAAATTCAGCAAGAACTAGACGAGTACACTGAGAATTCAGCTCAACTCGAAAAGGAACTCGAAGCTTCATTACTACAGGTTGAGAAACAAAACAGAGATTTGGAACATCAAAATCAGCGTCTCAAGAATGAAATCGATATACTTAGGGTGAGTCTTCATAACCAGAGGATAAAAAATTCTAGGAACTTCATTTTTATATTAAAAGAAGTATGAAACAAGTGTAGGCCATCTGATGTTAAGTAATGACTTCACCACACATCTAGGTATATGTAATTTTAAATAGGACTCAGATAAGAGTTGCATTACTGCTTTATAGGAGTTATACTATATAATTGCTGATTGAAGCATCAAAATTTGCTTATCACAGAACATATCACAGTATGTCAATTTTTCATTAAATATCATTGTTCATAGATAGGTAGATTCTTTATTGTACTTCAAAGTAAAGGACAATGAAAAAGCAGCGGTAAAAAAATATGTACAAAAGATAATCTTATTGTTAAACAGCTCATTCCAGAAAAACTTAGGGTAGAAATGTTATGAGAGACTTTGTTGCAGAGTAAACTGGAAAGAAGTCAGCATGAAACAAATGCTTTAGAGAATGAATTACAAGCATTAAAAGTAGAGAAAGAGAAGCAGGCAGTGTATATTAGAGAAATTGAACAGAAAAATGATGATCTGGAAAGAGGACAAAGGTGACTAATTCATTTCTTTTAAAAAATAGCATATTATTATGCTGTCCAATTGAGAACACTCATTTTTTTTTGAAGTCGGTTGAAGACAAAGAATTTTTCAATATTGCAACTATTTATTCTTCTACTTAAAATATTCATGATGGTTTTTTTTTAATGATCTGGGACTAAGTATAAAGTAATAGTAAAAGTTCATGAAATTTTTGACTATAAAGATATTATTTAATATGAAAATTATAAAAGGAATAATGAATATTGATAATGATAATTGTTTCCTTTACAGAGTCATATCAGAATCTGTGTCATGTATAGAAACACTACTAAATCAAGCTTATGAGAGAAATGCTGTGTTAGAAAGTGAAGTGGATGAAATTGAAAACTTAAGGGTAAAATTACAGAGGGCAACAGATGAAGCAAGAGGTATAAATTTTAAAATTATCCTTTTTTATGTTACACCTATGCCCATGACTGTCAATGTGTATTAAAGAATAAGGTTCAGAGAAGATAATAATGTCAATAATGGGTGACTAACAAAATAATTACATATTTACTTCTGGACTTCTCACTGCTTTGCGTTGTTTGGATACATATTGGGGGCCCTCCTCGTGCCTTCCCTGTCTGCCATGCTCACTGCTCGCTCACCCATCTGTTTGTTTTGCAAATTATTGTAAATTTGTGATGAATTAAAAGCATCTATAACAATTGTCCAAATTAATTAAACTTCCTTAATGTGTTAACTGAACAGGTATTTATTGTTAGGCAGCTCAGTAAATCAGACATTTTTATATTATTGCCAATATATTTTATTATATCCATCACACGTCCAGTCAGAGTGCTATCAATTATTAACATTTACATACTTTTAAATTTCATACATTCGAAAAAAGACTGTATTTACAAATACCTATTATTATGTATTATTGTGATTCAGATCTCAAACAAGAATTGAAAGTGGTTGATCGAATTCCAAAGAAAGAAGATGTCAGTCCTAGTCAGAGTCCACAATGTAATGGACACATCTCAAATAGCTCTCGAACACAAGTTGAAATAGAAACACAGACCTCTATCACATCACCACAAAAACGTAAGTATCATCTTATGATAATTAAGAGTTTAAATGTATATTAATAAAAGTTCTATTATAGTGTTGGCAAAAACACATTTAATAACTTTTATATACCTGTTTCATGTGCGTTGGGCTCTACAGTGTTACTGTTTTATATTCTGGATTTAAATAATATTTTTAAAAGTAAAATTTAAAATTATTCCTAAAAGTTCTACTGGTGACATTGCATAATAATATAGTAAACATTTCAACTTATTACAACACAGTTTCAGGAACTGATTTTTGCCCTTGTTTTTCGTGTTGGGAACTAGAGATATTGAATGAAAGTCTATTACAGAATAACTATTACGCCAGTAATATTTTATTTTATACTTAAGAGTTCATAAAATAATTATAATTCAAAGGTTGTAATACAAAAACCTTTTTTATCTGTGTGTCAGTGTGATAAGAACATACCTACTATGGAATGTTCACTCATAATTTATTTAATTTATTATCAGGAGAAATCAATGGCAATGCTATGACGCCATCTTCCCGAGTATCAGCTATAAACATAGTTGGTGATCTCCTCCGGAAAGTAGGGGTAAGTAATATACTTCAATTAAAAATTAGAACTGTGCTAGTTCTCACATTGGCAGTAGTTGTTATTTTCTTGGGAAGTGATTTGCTAGAATGCCTTGATTATTTATTATTTTTTATGTAAGGGTAACAGCAGTAATATATTTATTGGCTCAAAGAATAAATTCTCAGTACATGAAAAAAATACTGTTTGACAATCAGTTCATTTATATTCTAGTGTCCCCGCTGTCATGCCTATTCCATGCACAATTGGCCTTATTACACTGCAAAGGCTACCATCATACATATACATATTATTGCAAGCTATTGCACATCATTATGGTCATGATTATCATTTTGAGTAAGGTAAAAGCACTAATGTGGAACACTACACCAAACATTGACACTCTTAATTTAACTAAGTAACTAATCCTTTAATTTGCCACTGTCGTTTTTTACTGTACTCTAAGTGGTCCTTATTTATTTAGATATAAAAAATAAAGATACCAACATAATATTACAGGAAATGTTGTATAAACTTTATATAGGTATATTTTTCAAAATTTTGAATGGCATTACAAACAGGCATTTACAAATGCATACATAAAAATGTGATTTTTATAATTCTTTTAAATTTCTAAGGTTGTTATGAAGGAGGCTGCAAAAACTCAGGTAAAACATAGTAATTTGTCATTTTATTACTTCTACTAATGCATTTAGTAAATACAGTGTCAGCTGTTAGTGTAGTGTTTTAATTTATTTTATAAACAACCTTAGAGCACAAAACGGTCTCTTGCCGGCAGTAAAATTAATATTTATGTCAAGAGGTAAGTTAAACCCCTACATTAGTACTTTTACCTTAAAATCGACACATTAAATATGAAATAATTGAAAGAGATGTTTGTGTCTCCATATTAAACTATACATTTATATAAAACACTTATCTTTATCTTACTTTATTAATCATGATACTTGTTCTTGCCAAAATATTGGTTCATGGTGTCAGAAAGGCAAGGGCAAATAGTGGACAACATAATTATTATTATATATTTAATTTTATTGTCATATATGTATGTAATTTATGTAGTTCATATTTTTTGTATACGTAATTATGTATATTAATATTTTATTTTTGTAACACAATAAATCTATTTTGAAGGTAGAAATATAATAGTAGTTTTATTGTAAACATGTAAAATAAATATCAATTGATGTTTACCGTAAGCTGCATGTTTCTGGTTATATTTTGTATTGTTTTATATGCCATTATTCTTTTTTTTAATTGAAAAAAAAAATCTGGAATATAAACGAAGACTGACTATAAAATTAAGGAAAGTAATTGGCGAGAAAAATTATTAATATGATTATTTATCAGTCTCTAGTAAATAAATAATAATTTTTATCAAAATGAATATTCACAGTCACTCCTTATTAATCTATTTTCAGTAATCAATAAATAAAATGTATTATTTATTGATTTATCGTTATTATATTTTTATGTATTAAATAATATTATTTCTGTAGTTAGCTATAATAGTAGGCGTCTAAAATTAATCACGTAGATAATTGTATTGCATGTGCGTTGTGTGTAGAATGCATGAAATTTGTTGCTTACAGCTTGAAAGATTTCTTTGCCGTGAATGTGGTAAAATCAAATGTTCGTGTGACGTGTCAACGGCACCAGTACAGAATAATTTACCTAAGGAAGAAGAAAGGGAAATGAAAAATGTAAATGATAATTCAGTCGAATATCGAAGGTCAAATGAATTTACCCGGCAATACTCGGCATCAGAGTATTGCACTAGTCTGCCACAAAAACCTATTTCTCCCAAAAACAGACGCTCGGAACAACGGTT
This sequence comes from Noctuana stator, assembly GCA_018231225.1. NCBI lineage: Eukaryota > Metazoa > Arthropoda > Insecta > Lepidoptera > Hesperiidae > Noctuana > Noctuana stator. The sequence continues at coordinate 7,079 of DWQK01004093.1, forward strand.
TGAAAGATCCTTAAGTAGTGAAAATGGAAAATTAAGAAGATCGTTTGCCGTGAGGTCTCGTGAAGGATTGGAAAATTTTCTAAATTTCGCCTCGATTAGAAAAGGGCATACTGACGATAAACCAAAACAGATAATTAAGCAACAATTTTAACGCCAATTACAATATAATAATATGTTTATCACGTTATTGTAATTTAAAGGTGTATTCTTTAGATATATTCTATTTTTTTTTTTAATTCCAATACACTACTCTCCTGTTATTCGCGACTTGCGAAAACTGTTCAGTGTCCGTTTGTTATCAAAAAATTCGTCGAACCTCCCTCCGTATTGAGTGGCGAGTCATTATAGTCTTGCTACAACTTATATTGTTCAGTCAATACCTATTCTGCTCAGTAGCTTTCTTTTGTTTCTTGAAGTGCACATGCTGTTTAAAATATTGCACTCATCATGTTGTCTATTAAAAAATTATCAAAAAAATTGTTTGGATTTGGAAAGTAAATTAAAATTCTTGGGTTAAATACGTCATAACAAAGACGCGCATTTGTTGATTGATTAGTCAAGTGCATAATTATAATATCTTAGATATATTGAAATCACGAATATCGGGGTTCTAGTTTCAATAGAACTTCAATATTTGCTAATTCGACATTTACAAGTTTCTTTCGGAACGCAGAGTTCGCAAATACCGCAGGAGAAGTGTATTTTTCAACATTTTGTATGAGGACTTTATAGTTTTACATTTTATTTAATTTGTATTAGAAATATGGCTAACTATACTCTAGATAAATCTGTTGTAAATATTAATCTTAGTTTTACATTAAGTCATTTGAATACCTACATAGGTTTTATCCAGGAGGGAGCGGAGGGGAGGAGTCTTAAAACATTTGCCTGTATAAAAAATGTTAACGTACGCCCCTTCGGTACGCCCATAGATTCCTACTATGAATTTATGTACTTATTTACCTTTAACATTGAGTACGAATTGTCATTTACCATTAAACATGTTGTATATAGCTTGTGACATGCTTCCCTTGTATTTATATTATATTTATAACATTTGGTGATGGCAGTATTAGCACATATTTATCTTCAATCTTTCACCTACTAATATTAACATCATTCATGTTGTGTAATTTTCTTCATTATAGGCTTTGGAATCAAAGTTAGCATCGTGTCGTGGTACAGTTAGACCTAAAGAACATTCACCCAATACGACTACAGACGTGAATAAGGACTACCGGTGTGTACTCAAGAACTAAGAGTCACTTAAACATCAACGTCATTGTGAGTCGCAAGTTTCAATAACAGCTGTCGGCTTATAGTATGTAATACTATATAGAATGGATTGTCAAGTATTGCTTCATGTTTAACATACTTTATTGAGAGTAAATCCATCTGAAGTATAATACTGTGATTGAAATCACACTTTCCTAAATTACTAATATCTGTGATGGTAAGAGAATAATAATATTTATTTGTTTCCCAAAAATAAATAAATAAGATATTTCATACGAAAATCAAGTTTTTGGCCTACCCACCGGAATCGTACAATGATATTTGGCACATGGTGTGGTTAGATGCAACGCCTTGCTTCAAGCACATTAAGTATTTGTTATTAAAGTAACATCCCAATTTACAAACGATATTTTGACTCGGCGTTCAAAAAGCCAACACCACAATAAGCACTAATTATTGCCACGAATCTAAAAGCATCTTTTCTAGAAAATATTTATTAGAAATCTCAATTAGCAAACAATTTTCGATGTAAATAATCCTCATATAGTATTCCGAGGAATACATTATTATATTTATTTCATGATGGTAGTGTCTGACCGAGGTCTCAGTTTTGGTAAAATAAGATTGTATGCGAGCTCGACTCGCGATTGGTCGTCTTTCCTCGCAATTTATTAGTTTAAATGTTAAAGGGTTAAATGATCTGAGTTACATAATAATAATTTTTAACTAAAAATATCAACCCATAATATATTGTACGGTTTTCAAAAAAATTATAGCATATAATTACAAAAGTTGCCTCTGTTTTCTTCTGTAAAAACTAGTTTCGGTCGGACACTACATGATGGACATATTTTGGAAAATAACTTTATGTAAATAAATAATAATATGTCATGAAATACATTGTTAACAATACTAAATTTTATGTGTTGAAATAGAGAAATATTTTATGGTTAGATACGAATTTTTATAATTTCTAAAGTACTAGTAACTTCCACATTATTTTTGGTCCACACTTATATTGTCCTTTAATGCTATTATTAATATAGGTATACTATATTGATTCCTTAATTTTATTTTTTAATTTCATAGATTTATAACCGCATGTTCATTAGTAACAAAACATTGTCATTTTTCAGTACTCAATCTCGGCATAAGATAACAAAGTTAAGGTTATATGATATCACACAGCCACATGATAGGTGAAAAACTGGCAAAGAGTTACAGCCATGGTCTAATGTACCTAGCGCCCATTTTCATTCGTAATATCGTAAACGTTTACCATTTTGTGACACTTGTGCATAAGTAGCAATGTGAAACTATGTATAACAATGTCATGCGAGCAATATTATCCTTGTTAGAAGTCATCATAATTTAAGATCTACTTAATAACAATGTATATGTGATACTTAACATATTAACAATGTATTTGAAAGATTTTATTGTAAGCATATCTTTCAAATTTTTTTTTTATTACATCATTTAAACTATAAACAATAACTCTGCTGATGCATGATAGGTAAGTTTTTTGGTCTTTAAAACTGCTTCATGTTAATGATAAGCATGTTATTCAAAGCTGTATTTAAGAAATTCTAATTCAGCTATCCATCAATGTGTTGCATGACCTGTGTTTGTTACGCATTGTAACTAATGCAATTTAAGAGTTATTTTATGTTTGCAATATAGAGTGTTACACCAACAATTTTGTGTTGTTTTTGCTCAATGTTAAAATGTTGCACTTTTTGAAAATTGTGATACCATTTATCAATGTTTTTAAAGAAAATATGCACTAAGTTACTATTTAATAGGGTAATAAAAATAAATAATCATAAAAAATACAAAAGACCTTTACAGTTATAAATATTTTTTGTTGCTATTGGCTATGTCTCAGATTGGCATTTGTAATTTTATTCTGCCTTAACTTAACGTAATGCTAAGACATTGTTTTAATGAGTATGTCTGTCTTGCCTTAATAAAATGTTTCCAATGTAAGATAAAGTTTGCAATGAATTAAAATTAAGGGCCTAACACACTAGTAGTTAGCGAGCCTTTTGAAAGCGGAATGGGCGCGCAGGGATCTCGCCACGGATGCGTAGCGAATACGTTTGCTATGCCATCTACTAGTGTGATAAGGCCATTAGAAAGCAATTTGTGTTGTGTAGAGTAATATTTTTGTAACGTCCATTCGTGTATCTACGAATTTACAATATGCCACAATGGGTTTTTTGGTACTTTTTGGTGTATCTAAGGCGTGGTGATTTTCGTTCTAATCTATGGACAGACCAGTAATCTATCAGTAGCTTCTATTTTTATATACAAGTTCAAAAATAAAATTCAATGAAATTAACAATGGTGTGGCATACTGTGAATTATTTGGTAGTTTTTAATTTAATTAAGATAGTTTACTAATGAAATTGGTCTACAAAAATTGTAGGCCATATTATGTAATAAAAAGAAATTCGTTCAAATATAAACATGGTTAG
>DWQK01004094.1:0-10794 GCA_018231225.1 Noctuana stator
ATTTGCAATAAAATAATATTGCGACTATAAATTGAGATGTAAGCTATCCTATCTTTCAAGTTGGATCAATCTGCACATGGTGTGTAAAATTTGGTTAAATCGGTTAAGTAGTTTAGAAGTCCATCGCGGACAAACACTGTGACACATAATTTATATATATTAAGATTGTAAATTTTATATTAATCCCACCAAAATCATTTTCATATAAAATGCTGCTAAGGTGAAACCTAATTAGGCTCGCACTGTCAGAAAGTTATCTAATCTCATGTAGAGTCAAGCATTTAACTCTACTCGCATAACCCTTTACGTGGCAAGGCCCTTTCTGTGCCTTCAGTAACAACGGGGCTGTGTGCGCTTCTAAAACGTCTATACTCTAAGAAATGCACTTGTTCTTGTTACTAATATTTTATACGCACATAATTAACTTGCTTTACTTACACTGAAAAATATTTCTATTTGCAACAAAAACGTGAAGTTCACGTGTTTAACGAGCCAGAATATCATTATTTAAAAAGCGAGCAGAAAAGAGAGCAGACTAGCGGTCCAATGAATGCGAGCGCATGCATTGGAATAATTAATACGTAGCCATCCGTAAAGTGTCAGGGCGAAATGGCGTCGAAAACAAATATATGAATATTAAACGGGATATTATTTCTCGTCACTCTGATTTACTGTCATTCTTTTAAATACCATATAAATTTTAATTTACTGTTTAAATAGTTTGCTTTGCGTTGTGATTGATTCTCGCTGCACGAGCAATCCTTCTCAGAATATTATTTGCTAATTGGTTGCTTTTTCATTGTAACTTCAAGGCTGTACAATTTCACATATTATGGCGACGTTACCTCTAACTCATATAAGCCTTAGGTAGAGATGATACATTTAGAAGATTTAATAGATTTTAAAAATACTTATGTTGAGAGGAACAATACAATATGCCCTGAGCAAAATAAGTTTGTTTTAATAGCATTATATATCATAAAGTAATACTTAAACTACTTATATAATATTCCTTATAATTCATTGTTTATTACAAATACGAAATCAATCGTGTATGAGTTTATAATCACATAAGCATCAAGATTTATAGCATGAATTGAACCAAGGAAACACTTATTCAAATGAGTATTCAGTAGAAATCGTTCCCAAGTCCGGCTGGTCCGACCGCCTTTATTAGCTGTTTTAGGCTTGCAAGTAGCAAGTTAATATCGGGCCTCGGGCTGATCATTTTTTGCGGGTGCACCCGAATCAACCACCTTGAACACAACAAATGTGTGGGCAATCCGGTAATTTATTTTTTTAGCCAATAAATTACTCAAACGTCAAAACTTTGGACGTGCCCGCGCACAGTCAGGTGATATATTGGCCCTTGTCACAGCCTCATACTTTTTTATACTAATTTTAATACGGGTCTCGATTAATTAATTGTTCATTGTGGTAGGACCGTTTATCCTAATGAGCCCGCCTATCAGTCTTGTGGAGGGCTTTCGGAATGTTAATATTTTATTTCTTGATTATAAAAAAATATTTAGATTTACTATTAATAATAAAATTAAAATGTAAGAGTTGAGTTAGAAGTAAAGCTGGGATAATTTTATTTTGTTCTGTTTATTGTTTAATTTAGTACGTTTTGAATCTCATAATTTTATGATTTTTAGTCATATTTTCAATTTCTACGTTATCATAACATCTTTGGTTGGTAAGAAGATAAAGTTTATTTCTAATGGCGATAGTTACCCATTAAGTAATATTAATTCCTATCCTATTTGTTGACGCTATGACCAATGTCATAATATTTAATTACCTATGCATTGACAAGTTCTTATTTTAACGTAATTAAGAAATAATATCGCAAAATATTACTGAGATAACGTTGTTGTGAAGAAGTAAAATAAACAATCCAGTTGCTACACCTACTATAATCAACACCAGTTATTGTAACATTTAGGTATCATTACTTACTTAACTCGTTTAATTCCCAGTCTTTCCTTGTACTTATTGTTTTTTTGTGTAGTAAATAAGGTTTCTTACCATCGTATCTATTCATACCAGGAGGTTCAGGTGAAGGTGGTATACTTAAAACGGTCACAAGAACGGAAGAGCCATACGGATCAAATCCTTCAAAGCACCAGAATGATGGTCAGCGCTTTTGATGCAAAATTCTAGCGTATTTAATCAATTTACCCTTAGAATTCGCCTTACATTTGCTGGTACGACGAGGAATGACAATTTCTTCTCGTACCACTGGTGGAACGAGTTGATGGCATAACAAGAAGTCAGTCATGTTTTCTACAATTTTTGAAATTTGCCTATGATTGTTAGTGTTTCTAACATGCCATTTTCACGTTATAGCGCATTAATTGTAATTAACATAAATAAAGACAGACAGTCAATACCTATAAGTAAATTGGATTGGATCAAAAATAAAGACAGTAAACGAAGATTTTGACAATCGCGAATACTGACGGTTGTCTTGATAGTTGACCTATGATATCTTTGTTTTAGATGGGTATAAATAGGGGTGGCACACGATAAATAGTCATTGGTTACCATGGCTCGACTGGTGTTGGTCGCTTTGGCCCTGCTCGCCGTTGGCGGGTTCGCCGATCCTGTCAAATATGTTTCCCCTAAAAAAGTTGGTAAGTTCCATACTGCATTTATAAATATATTTTGTATTTCTTTGTCAGTTAATTAACAGAACTTTAATATGCGTTAGTTTTAGAATCTGCTGCGACCATTATATTAGGTTTAAATATGCATATTATTATAATATCCACTACCCACTCTTAGTATTGCCAACATTTTGAGACAGTATTCTTCTGTCTAATAAACAAATAATCTGAAGTTTTCAGATAAAAATTACATAAAAATAATGATAAAAACAAATATCCTATTGATGCTGATTAATTATGTTCTGTGGCACTTATGTTACCTACTACCCGAAACATTAAGTGGTTGATTCGTAAACGGTGTTTGTGCTATTATATTTGTATTTCACTGTTTTCTTAATAATTCAAATCTTTTTCAGTGGACAAAGTCTTCCTTAAGAAGCAAATGGACCTCATGGGACTGTTCTACCACGTCCACGAGCCCGTCCACGAGCCTGAATACAAAACCATCTCGGAAACATGGAGCTTAGAGCAAAATTTGGAACTTTTCAAGGTACGATCATATATAAAGACACAATTTTTGTTTATCAAAAGAAAGACTTACTTACTAACTTACATTTTGTTTTATATAGTGTCCTTAAAATTTCGTAATAAATGCAAATTAATCTATTTAATTACAGGAGCCAAAATATGTCAAGATTTACTCGCACCTATTGAAATATGGCAGGACTTTGCCCCGTGGAGTTCCATTCTCAGTCTTTCAGTCTGAACAGCAGTTCGAAGCTATAACACTTTACAAATTATTCTCCAGTGCTAAGAACTACGACACTTTCTTTAAAACCGCTGTGTACATGAGAAACCGTGTTAACGAGGGTCTTTACGTCTATGCCCTATCTATCGCCATTCTAAACTATCCTGAAACACAAGGAATAATCATTCCTCCTATCTACGAAATCTTCCCGTCGTTCTTCCACAATGGTCAAATCATGACCACGGCACAGAGACTTAACACCCACGGCAAACGTATGATAGACTACTATCCAGGAACGTACGTCTGGGAGGACAACGTTGTGATTAAATGGAATGAAACTGTATGGCCTTACTATAACAAGGACTTCCAGCTGGCGTACTTTACGCACGATTACCATCTCAATGCATTGTACTACAATTATCACATCAGCACACCTTTCTGGCTTTCCGCTGAAGGAACAAATTCCAAGTTCCAGCGTGGAGAATTCTACTGGTATATCCACAAGCAGTTCTTGACTATGTACTATATGGAAAGACTGTCGAACGGTTTTGGTGAAATCCCTGAACTTGATTTTGATGTAGTTCAAGATGGATACACAAGTGGTTTGTTGTATCATAATGGCATTCCATTCCCATCAAGACCAAGCCATTTCAGCCTTGATCAGCCTAAGTTTGCTGACTACATAACCATGATTAAGACTTTCGAGACCCGTTTCCTCAACGCTATTGATTTGGGTTACGTCATTAACGTAAGTGTTGCTCATTGTTTAGTTTAATAGTTATAGAGATTTATAACTATTAAACGATAAACTATAGATTTTTAATTAATGTTATGTTTTTAAGTCTAAGTGCTGCCCTGCATGAGTTTTATACCAGGTTGTAATAACTTTTACAAATCAAGAAGTATGTATAGGTATTTTTCAGTTATCAGATTATTTAAAGTTTAAAATTTTTATTGTCTAATTTCAGAAAAAAGGTGAACATGTCAATATTCGCAAACCAGAAGCCATTGATATTCTTGGATCGTTATTCGATGCCAACGAAGACTCTGTTAATCCAGGGTTCTACCACGACTTTATCCGTCTATGGAAATACGTCTTAGGAAACGCTATTGGACCAACGCAACAATATGTCAATGGGTATGTAACAATAAAATAATTTGTTTTAACTTAAGACATAATTAATTGGTGCAATGTAAACTAATACATCTTTTAAAATTTCCAGCCATGTTCCTCTTGTAGTTCCCGGAGTTCTGGAACATTACCAGACTACCATGCGCGACCCGGCATTCTACATGATCTGGAAGCGCGTTCTTAAATTTTTCAACTTGTGGTCGTCATACCTTCCTCACTACACAGAAGAGGAATTGAACTTACCATCTGTAAAGATTGAAAAAGTTGAAGTTGACAAGCTTGTAACTTACTTCGAGAACGTCTACGTAAATGTTACAAATCACCTCCACATGACTGAAGCAGAGGGTAAGTTTATGATTTCTCTCATTTTTACCTTATTTCTTTCTAGTTCTATCGGTAGCAATGTGATCATGATTTTCGTTTTTTCACAGCTAAGGTCGTCGCTGATGATGTCAAGGTCCTAGTACAGCAACCAATTCTGAACCACAAGCCGTTCAAAATCCGCCTGCACGTTAAGAGTGATGTCTCTAAGACTGTTGTCGTGAGATTCTTCTTAGCTCCTAAGTACGACAGCAAGGGAGTTGAAATTCCTCTGCATATGAACACGCCGAACTTCTTCCAGATGGACCAATTCGTTTATGAATGTAAGAAACAAATTTTATGCACGTGACAACCATGTTAGGGTTTTGTAATAGAAAAATTTTAACGTGCGATTATTTATTGCAGTGCCCGCAGGAGAGACTGTTATCATGCGTGAATCAAATCAGAATATGTACATGATTGAGAAATGGAGTACTGGTTTCGAAGTATACCAAAAGGCGTTTAACGCTTACAATGGTAATGGAGAGTTCGTTTTGGATGAAACTGAATTCTTCGTTGGCTACCCGCGCCATCTCATGATTCCTAAGGGTAAGTGAAATCATAATAATTATGACATGTATGAAGATTCATTATGGATTCAGATTCAACGACTTAATATTGCTAAAATGCGATTTAAACTTGATGACGTTAGAAGACATTCAAAGAACTCTACATAACTAAATACATCTGTAAAAATAAATAAGACTTGTGTAGGTACACTCTATTTTCAAAGTTACAATTACAAATTATCTTTTTATTTTTTTTACTCCAGGTCGCGTCGGAGGTATGCCTTTCTTGTTCATGGCTTACGTCCAGGAGTACAAGGCTCCCGCTGATCCTTACGGCAGTGGTACCAACCCAGAAAACATTTTCGGTATCGGTTCTGGCGCTCGTCGCATGACCAGCTACCCACTGAACTTCCCACTGAACAGGCCCCTGTACCAATGGCAGGTCGAAAACCTGAAGAACATGTACTTCGAGGATGTCACAATCTACCACAAACCAACACCCGAGATGTACTATCCCTTCCATTAATGCTATGTTTAAGTTATTCCTTTTCATCAAACTCACTCGTATCTTCTGTACTAGTTTTGACAACGAATGACAAACCACGTATTTTTTTTATGTCGTGGTTGCTTTAAGTGTAAATGTTCAAACATTATGTATTTATTAATGTATGTATTTGTACTATTTGCTATTGATTTTCGTGCCATAACGACATATTTACGTTAGTTACATATTGTATTTATTTCTTGTGGATTCCTCCTTGACCAAATGCAAATATAGATTCTGTTCCGAAATGTAGAGTTCAAACACTTACCTACTCGTAGTTTTATACTATGTTCCTATATTGTACCATAATTAGTATTATAATGGTATTGTTATAAGATAAATAGTTTCAAATAAGTTACACCAATCAGCTATATGTATCTCATATAAACCTATTGTCTATTATATACTACTTGCTAATGGCGTTGTATTTGTATAGTTGTAGTATTTATTATAAATAAATGTTTTTGATACAATTGCATTATGTTTTTAAATACTCTAACTCTAAACCTTTTAACGTCAGATTGTCAGACCAATAGAAGTTATTGTGCCCCACAATAACAACACACAATATACCTACCTAATTGATGGAAGAGATTTAAGCGCGGCAATTCGTAAACGTCTTTAACGTATATCTATCACCGATTTCTGATAGGTTTATAACCACAAAAATAATGTTACCAAGTCAAATCTATTGTCTGTTACTGAAAGAAGAAAAAATATCATTGTGCTAATAACAAGATGCTAAATTTTCCTTGAAAATTGTAGGGATGTCAAACACTGGTTTTGGGTTTCTGTAATTAAAATTAATTTACCGACGTGTTAACTGAATAAATTTTTACAAGCCTTAAGTTTAAAGCGTTAATTTTACACAGTAGGTAGGTAGGTACTACAATATTATTATCTGGCAGACGTCTGTTCTAATGCTACTTTGGTGAAAAAATAAAGGAAAAATAAATTTATCGATACTGCGTCTGCGTCCAATTATATTGGATTTATACAATCTACTCAAACATACACAAAAACATCAAAATCGATACAGTTGCGTACGAAGAGCTTAAACAGTGGCATTATACAAACTAAGATATAGAAGAATTATACAATCTGAGTATAAAGATAGGTGTGAGTATAAACAGTGTTGATGTAAGGTTGTGGGTGTTAGTGCTTTAATACTTACAATAATAAGTAGGTATCCATACCTACTATCCATTTGTTCTAAGTATTTAAAGTCAAATTAATTACTTAGCCCGTTGTCGAAGCGTCAGTCTTTAGGATCTGTAGGAAAAGCTCATCAATACGATTGTATAATATATATAATACTTATATAGAAATTTCTTCATATTGTTTTTCGTCTAAATTAGAGTTATTGCGTTTAGTTTTGCTACTTGGAGTTGTGCGCCATCTTTGGGGTATCTTTCGTACTCATTTTAAAATTGATAATATTTTTAAGTTCATTTATAAACTAGGACCTAGAAGTTGTATAATATTAATTGAATTCATTTATGTATTTTATTTTGTTGTTTGAGTTACGTTACGAAACAAAAATTAGAAAATGCAGCGCCATCTGTTCCAATATTCATAAACTACAATGGTAGTACAACGTGATGCGATAATTTGAGTTTATGTTGATACCGCTAGACAGCGTTGTTATGTTAACTAAGTCCACTGTAGCAATAATTATTATGAAAATGTGTGTAAACGAACAATGAAAACCGCAAAAAAGGTGATTGTAAGGATACCTCGATGGATCTTTACAAGGGATTTTAGTGGACATCGCCACAAAATGTTGCTTATAAATACCTACCGACTGTGATTTAAAAAGTACAATTTTATTGGTTGTCATCTTCAAAAAGTTAGGTAGGTATACTTATTAAAAATGAGTTACCTCTTCTGCTTACTTTGATTCTAGTTTAAATACATTATTGCATTAGTTTAGATAATACAATAGCCCGTATATAATAATAGCCCGTGCATATTTTTATTTACAATAAAAATTATTAATTTGTTGATAAATATTTAAAAATTATTTTTGTGTGTGTTTTTTTTTCATGAAACCACAACTAAGTAATAAAGTATGTTGGATAATTTTTTTTTCTTAATTACATTCTAGTGATCTCAATTGAAAGTTAGAAATAAAATCAAATGAGCAAGGCGCATGTTGCCTGGATCTTATTTGTATGTTTACTAATTTAATAGTAAATATGAACTGATTTCGATGATTTTTTTATCCAATTTGGTTTAGTTCTGATTATAGGATCCCTGAGATGAGTTCTTAAATTTGCTCAAGCATATTGTACGACAAATGAACAAATAGGTAACTCCCTAACTGATTTTCATGATTTCTGTTCTCCAACTTGACTGTGATAAATTTTTAACAGTTTAGTAATAAAACGGCAATGCGCTTGAGATGGACTCTGGACTCATATCCTAATATCCTCTTCCTTATGATGGAAGGAAAGCGTAGACTCTGTTCAACCATAGCTGCTCAAATGCGTCAAATATAAAAGTGCTAGCAACAACGCGCTTATAAAATTGTAGACCCTGATTTGTTAAATTATTTCATTAATTTGAGTTGATTTATTTTCTAAATTTCTTTTCTTTTCGTAATTTTTTGTTTTATTTGTACACGCATTGAAGTTAAACTAAGGTTTTGAGCAACGAGTTCCCCCTAAACGAAGCCGAGGCCGGTCGCTAGGTTTTACGATAAAAGCAATTAAAAACATTTCTCAATGTCACCTATAAGAATTCACAACAAGAAAAGGTGGCCATGGCCTTTGAAATGAGAATTTGATAACATAAGAGATTATTAAACGTGAGATATGTTTTGTTTACGATAAGAGGTTATCGAGTATGAGAGAATAAATTGGTAAAAATACATAGTTATGTCGGTCTGTCGCTATGTACAATCATGCTGTTTATTCGTCTATTACTATTAATTAGTATGTATATTTTGTTTTGTAGGTACCTATGTAATTAAAGATTGAACGACCAACGTTTTCGACGACTTGTGTGGTGTAATAGTTACCATGCCGGTTCACCATTCCAAGGGTCTTGGGTTCGATTCCCAGTGGGGCAGACATTTAAATGATGATATAGATTACTTTTCCCGGTTCTTTGAGTGTCCATGGCATCCATGACTTAAAGAATCCTATTGTAGGTCTGTGAATGTGAAGCGTTACTTATGCATTTAATTTAACAACATAAAACTGTTTAAACGAGTTAAACAAAAGTTAAAGAACAAGCTAAAAATGAGTAAATAAATAAATAAATACAAACATTTATTCATCATAAGGTATTTGTTTACACTCGATGAACGTCAAAAACACAGTACATCGGCTTTAGGGGTCCGTTTGGCTAAGGTAGGCCGGGAGAAAAAAGCCGGCGGAAAAAAACTCGGCACTCCTTTAAAGCTTAAGAGCTTAAGCGTAAGTTTAAGAGTTTATTATAATTTGAATTTTATTAATGACTTTTTTTGGGAGTCCGTGCCATTTTTCTGTCTATAAAATGTATAAATAGAGCACGGACCCTATTTAATTATTGAAGTCGGTAAGAATTTAAATTATTTTTTACTCTTTAGCTTGCAGTCGTTTTTCATTTTTGCTTAAAATAATTTTATATCACTGTTCTTATGCGTAGTTTAAGACCAAGTTCGTCACTAATTTTCAATATACGCACATTATTGTTACAGTTAAAAGCATAGCGCATAGCAATCTTTTGAAAACAAAGGGAACAGACTCGGGTTGGCCACTAAACCGAAACTTTATTAATCCGATTGAAGCGGCGTGATTGATATGGTCTAGGGTTTATTTTCCCTCCCTACCTAGAGGAAGGGTCCATGTTGAGCTTACGTAATGTCCAGAGTACTTACGTAAGAAGGGAAGCTTGGTATATTGTTGATATGTTGTATGGTTTATTCCTACATTTCAGGGCCCGACTAGCGACTTACGTTCAGTTACGTTTAACAATACCTACAACTAATCCCAGCTTGGGATTTCACTTGTTAAGACAAAGTTCCTAGTACATACTAGTAAGTACGAGTAGTTTTTTAAAAGCTCTCCTTGATAATACATTCACAAAACGTGGTAATTACTGATAGATTTTGCGACTTATTATTACTTATAACCTAATAATCTCATTTAAAAGTAACGTTTTTACTAATTTGGCTTTAAAAGACAAGTTTAATTTGAAAAAATTGTGCCTTTAAAAAACTAAAATTTATATTTACGGATGCTACTTAGATTCTGCGAATGTCACACTAGGTGCTTCGAAGTGGGCTATATGTATATGTGAAATGTGGGAGATAAACACAATCCTACCAAAGTCAATGGGTAAAGGAAAACCACTAACCTTAACATGCAAGTCAATCCGAGATGATTAGCAGGGTGTGTCACGCGCGATGCTCTCTCGTTACAGGATATAGGATATAGCTACGGCCAATGATCACGGATCAGATAGTTTGTAATTAGTTACATAGAAGATATAGTTTTTTCATTCAAAATATATTGCACGCAGGTAGAACAACAATCAGTAGACAAGATTGCTATTAGAATTCATCAGAAAAATTTAGAATTAAGTATTGCAATTTTAATTAATTTTTAATTTATTTTAGGTAAGTATTTTTGTTTATCAGGGGTGATGCAACGTGACCGAAAGCTGATCTGTATCGATACGTAGGTACGGTAACTTATGTGAAAGGTCACTGATAAACATTTCAACTCATGATTATGTGAAAAAGTCTCCGTGTGATAAGGTGAGATGGGATAGTATAAATAGTTGGTTCGGAGCTCGAATCAGTACAGTTACCTTCTAGTCTGGGAACAATGAAGACTGTCTTCATTCTGGCAAGCCTGTTGGCCATCGCTGCGGCGGTGCCAACCCACACCGAATACACC
>DWQK01004095.1:0-10794 GCA_018231225.1 Noctuana stator
CCGTATCTCCACCAATCCGCATTGGAGCAGCGTGGTGGAGTATGCTCCAGGCCTTCCCGGGTTGTGGGGAGAGACCCCTGCCCAGCAGTGGGACATAAAAAGGGTTGAAGCCATAGTATCGTTAAGCTTTGTCACATTATAAAAACTAATGTAGCACACCTCCGCCGCGGAACTGTAGCGGAACGGCTGAACGATCCGCACAAGTTGCCATTTGTACAGCGCGCGGAACGCCAGCGAAATTGCCTGTTCTAACGTCAAGGTAACTTTGGCGCTGTCTCTGTCGCGCGCTGATCCGCCAATCAGCTTTGACGCCGGCTACACTTCCGCTACCATTTCACGGTACGCAGAGGTGTAGCCAGCAACCAGGAGACAGCTTCATAGATAAAACTTGATGTTAAAACATGAAATTTTGCTAGACTTCCGCGCGTTACACAAAGGACAACTCGAAAAATCGTAAAGCCGTTTCGCTATCTCAGTTCCGCGGCGAAGACGTACTACTGCGGTAAACAGTCACGCGTCAAATACCTGTAAAGCTACTTACTTTACTTGTCTTATTCGTGTTCCCATTCTTCCGTACTTAAGAAGATCCTTTTTAATCGCCAACCTGACATGTCTCAAAATCCTCAAAATCCTTTCGCATTAGACATGCTTACCGAAAAACTTTGTAACGTAATTTCAAGAACCAGTATACGGGACATTGATTATTTTCCTTCAAGATCGATCTTTGTGAGTCACCATCAAGCTGTGAGGTCGCTACGGGTGGCATACAATTACCATTTCTACCTGACCTCCCCTTCCGCTCAGCTTAAACGTAACTGTCAGTAAAACTGATAGAGACGTGTGCTCTTAAGAGCTCTTCCTTAACTGGACGTTTGTTTCGTTGTTCTGGATATCATCAGGGATTGTCTGGGTTTAAACGACCACTTTAGGTTTAAATTTGAACCTTATATCTTCGAGTTAAGAGCGTTTTATTAGTTTGTTGATGTGCAAAGTGCAAAATGGTTTCTTAGAATAAATTGTGGTGTAATTACTGCTTTGACCCGCTACTGTCATGTGAAATATGATAAGCTGTTGTGTTATGTCTTAATGATGGTGTTTTAGAGTGTTTAAGGTTTCTTTGTAGCGATGATAGCATAGTGGTTAAGAATTAGAGTTGTTATTTGAGAGAACCGTTTTCAAATACCAGCGGCACACACCAATGAAGAAATAAAAATAAGAAAGTTCCCCATTTGGTAGAATTTGGCCATTATTGTAGATATTGTTGTAGGTAAAATGTAGCAAAATAAACAATTTCTTTCTTTCAATGGTTTTTCTCAGTTATGTCTTTCTGTGGCGTGATGGGATCAGGAGTTCCTTCAAATAAAAGAAAGTAGAATTAGCTCGGAGAGGTACTATCATAACCCTCATAATCTGCCGTAGCAAGCAAAATCATTTATGGTTGTTGTCGCACTTTTGAAATGAATAAATATTTCTGTCTTCTTTCTATCGTTTGGGATCGCCATGATAATCCTCATAAGTAGCAACGCATCTAAGTAACATCTCTGATAATATGACTTTCCGATTTGAGATCGGACGTGGATGTCCATATGGGTTGGAGTGATCACTTCACGCTGCACGGTGCACAATAAGTAGCAAATAGTAATTTAAGACAAGAATTTTCCTACTGGAAAATATGTGGGATATTTACTTCTCCGAACTGTACTGGAGATAGGAACTAAATAAAACAATTTCCTGAACCAAGCTTAAGACGTCTGGCTCTGAACAAGTTTTTTCGCTCCACATCTTAATACCAAACATTCGAAATACTTACGTCCTCGGCGACAGCGGAAAGAGTGAGAAAATGTTAAAAATCCGACCCTAGTTGTTATTCACGAGAGGAAACCACGATCGGCATTCCTTGGATCCAGCGCCAGAATGCCAACTTAACGTCGATATGGTACAGAAAGGACAAGATTTTTAAAGCGTAATATTGACTTGCATTGTTTTTGTAACTCTTGTTTAGCATATATATCGGGATGAATTTAGACGCAAATAGTCATGTTATGGAACCGCTTTTTTAAGTGATATAAGTTATAGTGGCGGCGTAAAGGGAGGTGAGGGGGGTTCCGCATCGAGTGCCAAACACCAAATGGTGGAAAAGTGGTGACAGTTCAGTTGACATTAATTCTAGCACCTTAGTAGCCAGTAGGGCATCTCATCTATTTGTTGCTTATTTGGGGGGCGCTCAGTAGAAGCCGCCCCGGGTGCCAACTTATATTCCGCCGACACTGGAAAGTTAGTGCATTGTGTAGATCAGTTTCTTTTAAAGAACATCTATGACATTTCCAGAAAGGTGTCTTACTGTCTTGTCTGGAAAAGATGGCTATTTTAGTCATAAGACCGCGTTATAAACAAATATATCTATGTTCTCATTGTTGTGTTTAAGACCATTAAAGTTCTCATGTTAGTCTCATACTCTCTCTCATAGTCTCTACTGTAACGGATACTTTGCTCTTAAAGAAATCCTACAACTACTATAAAAAAGCTTTTACGTGTCTATTCGGATGTAAAAATAACTTCATTCCTACCAATAAAATTCTTTCAACATTTCCATTGATTTATACCTCTTACACGTACTGGGAAAACATAAATTCCCGGGCATTTTTCCTCTTTTGCGATATCTGAAACGTTCATAAGTTTGAGGCGAGCGTGAGTCATTGTCGAGAGCGTTAGCTTGTCGATAAATTAGTATGAGATATAACGATACATATTACATATATCGGTATAAATTACATGCTTATTACAAATTACACATATTACATTGTTATAAATGTAGTGTCAGCAACATTTACTATTAAAGGTTGTTTAAATACAGTGAACATGTATTTGAAATAAATAATATTTTTAATTCTTACTAACCTTTAATCCATTGGTGTATTCTAAGTAAACCCACAATATTTATTGTTACAGACGTAGACTGTAGTCATAATATTTTTACCACGAAACCTCGTTTTAAAAGTTTATTAATAAAGAGATATTGTTAAAAGTGAAATCAGTAAAATGTAAAAAAATCAGTGACTATAATATTTAACTAGGTCACCGATATCGTTTCGTATTTTATCGTGCTTACCTCACAGGTGGAGTTTTACAGAAAAACCAATTTAGCCTCTGAATTAGCACCTCCCACCGCCTCGGAGAGGACAGAATTAGATGTGGAGTCGCTACTTTTATATTTTCATTTGTAAAAATTCTATTGTAGAATTGCCTGACCAGACGATTTCAATTACGCCTCCGAGCGGCGGAGGAGGCTTCATATTATTGAGAAGGCTTTAGCTACTTTATATATTGCAGTAACTCGTAGTTAGGTCGTTAACCTTTAACCAAGTACTTTATAGGAAATTTAGCAGTGGTCTTCGTGAAAATAAATGAATAATACCTTCTTAAAAACGGTATATATAAATATTACAAATAATTATAAATAGAATTTTAAATAAAAATAATTCTGAATGCTTTAAAACGACTAGTCTAGATTTAGTTCTCATTTTTATCTACCACTTTAGTTCAACTAGCAATGAAATTATCTTTGCTAAAAGACAACTGTTTGACTAGCAACAAAGAAACATTTTTGTCCATAATACTGTGACAGACCAGTGCTGGTTGCTGGGATTAATACTAATAAATACCATTCCTGTTTGTGTATTAATTATTTTCAGCTAAAATTCCTCCAGATTCCTATTCCATACTATTGAGCTCAATAAGAAGCGGTCTCCGCAGCAGTTTAAATGCACGAAGTACGTAAATATGCGGGAATAAAATTATATTGTCATCTGCCCTATTAATATAATATTATCAATGTTCTGTATGAATGTTTATTACTCAATAACGTCACTACATCTGAACATAATTTGAATGAAATTTGGTATATCGACAGTATTGAATCAGGCCATAAAAATCAACCAACCCTAAACCAACTAAAATGGGCATTTTACCGTTTTAAGAGGGAATTTTGTCCATTTCACATACACAGATCATGTTTAATTGTAATCGAGAACGTACATACCTAATTTCATACTTCTAAGAAAATTCCATAAAAACTTCACCCCCTATGGCACCCCTTTAGGGTTTTGATTTCTAAAAATCTTTTCTTAATACTCACTTATTCATGAAAGGAATATCTATAGTCTATACTAAAATAATATAAAGCTGAAGAGTTTGTTTGTTTGATCGCGCTAATCTAAGGAACTACTGGACCGATTTGAGAAATTCTTTTTGTATATGATAATAGCTATTCATGAGGAAAGTTATAGGCTATCAAGCATTACGTTGCCATTCTTAACGCGGGTGAAACTGCGTGGCACAGATAGTCATAGATGTAACCGATTTATAAGTCACGGCATAAACAAGTTGAATGTATATTATGTTTAAAAGCACCTACAAAGTGTCACCTCCTAACGTAACTAATACTGAGAAACACAGAACTTCCCAACGCTATTGGAAATCAACTAGCCGGACAGTTCATCCAAGTATACTAAGTTGTTGGAACTAAACAAACTTGGGCGGACGTTTATTAGACTTAGCAATATAAGTTAGTGTTGGCCGAACCGAGTCCAGCTAAGCCATTAGCTATTGGTATTTATTAATGTAATGTATGTAAAAGGTATTTATTAATGTAATTAAAGACAGCGCATCTGTATTATTTTTAATGTTTGTTTTCATTCTTTGTTTTTGTTAAATTTTACTATAATCTATACTAATATATAAAGCTTAAGAGTTTGTTTGTTTCTTTATTGTTTGTTTGTTTGTTTGAACGCGCTAATCTCTGGAACTACTGGTTCGAATTGAAAAATTATTTTTGTGTTGAATAGACCATTTATCGAGGAAGGCTTTAGGCTATATAACATAACGATGAAACTATTAGGAGCGAAGAAATAATGGAAAACGTGAAAAAAAACGGGGAAAATTATAATTTACATAGCTATGTTCCAAAGAACAAGTCACTTAAGTTCCTTAAGTGTCACTTTAAAGTGAGAATATTTGCCCTTCTTATCTGGAAACTCATCTCATGATACTTGTAAGAAAGAAACATTATCTAGAGTAAATTGCCTTGCTTAGACTATGCTATTACTACTTATGATTTAACACCCCAAAATAATATAGGAATCAGCGAGTTATACGTTGGTAGATGTACATATAAATAAATTTTCGATCGTCAGTAAATGGATATGGTCATTGTCATGGATAGTCAAAATGCAAGTTATAATCTTAGTCTTAAAATGTAGTTCGTGTTCAGTATATTCGATTACAATGCCATACTTAAATGGAACTTTATCTAAATAAGACATTAATTGAGTTATAAAATCTTAATTACATAAATCAAGGTAAAAGAAATAAAATAATATTCAGTCCTTAAAAAGACATTTTTAATTGCACAAAGTAGTTTCAAGTTAATTTGTCTCGTACAGCCAAATATCATGGAGTCTGTGACTATATATCTAAGGGTATATCTAAGGACTAATATATACTTAAACAAATCTAAACACATACACTTCTACAATTGAGTTTATTTGAACAATAAAAGGTATCTAGTACCACAAACAGTATAAAGAATATATAAGAGAATTATAAGAGTATACAGGTATTTTATATAATAAAAAACCGCCACTTATTCTTGGAGACGAAGAGTTTACAAGCTACATATCTATATATAGGTATTAGTAAGTTATGACGCCAGCCATTTCGTCAAGTGGTAAACTTATGTCAATAGTTACAATTATAAGCCTTTAGAAGATATTTTACAAATCTTTAATATTCTTACCTACTTACTCGTACGACTTCATCTCGCTTTAGTACAATTAATCACACATATCAGAAATATGGTTAACGAATTCATCTAGTTGACCTTCATTTACGCCTGAATCTTCATTTTTCTTGCCTCTACTGACGAAATAAGGGTCGATTTGTAATTGCGCCGCAAGCTTTTTCAGCGTGGTTCGCCTCTCTCTTTCGGATTCATCAACGTCTCTTTTTACTTTATGCCCATCATTTTTAATAATAAGCAAATCGATAGCTGAACAGATAAGTTCTTTTGCCTTTACAATTTCATCCTTTAATATTGTCGAGTTTCCCATTTTTATGTTTTCTGTATTCTTCTTACCTCTAGCAATATAATAAGGATCATTCCTTACTGACTTCACTAAGTCTTCTATGGCCCCACGTCGATCTCGAATATTTGTGGGCAGTTTAAAATCCATATATTTTTTTCCTCTCGAAATAAAAAAAGGATCGTCTTCACCTGAAGAACGGCCACTTCGCTCGATTAAAATATAATGAGGTTCCTCTGCATACATTCTATCGTCGTAGACGGTATTCTGTTCTGCCCGTCTATTTAATTTAGCAGGTGTGGATTTCGTTTTGACACTTTGACTATAAGGTACTCTGTACCTCACAGGACCATTAAATAACGTCTCGAGTTTACTTTCACGACCTCGATTACTCCAAAATGGTGTTTCTTCAACCCTTCTCATTCGTGCTAATTTTTCAATGTCGTATTCCATATTATTCATTGCGTTAATGATATTTTCCTTTATAGCAAATTTTCTCCTTCCTTGAATACCTTGAAAGGTGTTTTCTGCTGTCCAATAAGCTTTTTCCTTGCCGTAATTACCCCAAAAAGGCATTTTAGTTTGTCTTCGTCCTCTAGTTCCCCAAAATGGTTCATCGTCTTGCCGCCTGCCTCGGTTTCCCCAAAATGGTTCCATTTCATCTCGCCTTCCACGATTACCCAAGAATGGATCTGTGTTATCGCGTCTGTCTGTGTTTTCCCAAATTTTTTTCGATTCATCTCTTCTACCACGATTACCCCAAAAAGGTTCTACATCATCGCGCCTACCACGACTGCTCCAAAATGGTGGGTCTTCAATTGTATCAAGACTTCTCAATTTAACTTTACCTCTTCTTCCACGATTTCCCCAAAATGGTGGGTCTTCTTGCCTTCTTCCTCTATTACCCCAGAATGGATTATATTCGCTAGCTTCATCCGAATCTCTTTGTCCTCGATTGTTTCGAATTGGCGCTGTTTCATATCTTAGTTCTTTTGGAAAAAAATTATGAAAATATTTAAAACATGTCTTACAAGTACTGTCTTTATATCCCACATCGTTTGAACCAGCATACTCCATACTCTCTGAAGATCCATCTCGTCTTCCTCTAGTCCCCCAAAATGGCTCCTTCCCAAAATTTTCCTCTTTTTTTTCGTCATCTGGGTTAAAATTTATAAAATCGTTTCCGTTTTCGTTTCCTAATTCATGTCCTTGAGCTACAAACGGATTATCCACTTCCCTTACAGATCTCTTATCACGTCCATTAATTAATTTCCCGCTGGTTTTGTTTTTCTTATTTTTAATGATTTTTGAATTATTCCCATTTTTACCAAGAACAGAGTTGGATAATATCAAAAAAGTTATCAGAAAAAAAAGTTTTTTGCGCATTTTGTACCCTGAAACAAAAATGTAATTAAACGTATTATACCTACTGACCAATCTATTACTAATGAATCTGAATAATCTTGATCGTCATAGTGGAAATTTGCAGATGTTTTTAGAAATGATTTTAGAAAAAGTGAAAGAAATTAAAAATTTAATTTAAAAACTTACGATAATATTGTAGACGTTCCAATTGTCAAATTGTTATCATTTAACTAAAAATGTGGCGATCACTTCCATGTCTTATATTGCTGAAGATACTTGGATAGGCCTCCAATTTCTTGGTATACAATGGAATGGAACCGTCTGCTTCAAATACTGGTAAGCTTATGAAATCTGCTGAAGGGGTTTGCAGCTTTTATAAAGGATTCTTGTGTAGGCGAGGTCCCGAGGGTTGGCAAAATGAATTCTTTTTTTTCCTTTTCACTACCAATTCTACTGGGAGCGTGACTGTTATTAAATTAAAACAATGCCCGCTACGTATTGGTTTGGACGTGTCGTAAGGGTAAGTTCTTCTATGTTACGCGCAGGAAAACAATTTTTTTAAGCCAAGCTTTGCGAACTAGCAGGCCATCTGATGGTAAATGGTCACCATCTATGATCACAGGTAACACCAAGAGAGTCGCCTATGAGGTATTGTTGTACCAATCCTGGTATTCACCATCTTTTGGAGATTAAAAGTTGAGGAACATACAAAGGTTTACTATATGGGTAGAAACGCGCATAGCCATGACTAGTATTGTAGTACCTATACCATATCTTCACCAATTCCCATTGGAGCAGCGTGGCTGAGTATGCACAACGCTTTAATTGTTGGAGCAAGAGACCAGTGCCCAACTATGGGCCATCAAAAGGTTTGCAGGCATGTGTGATTTACTCGTAAATGAGGCTTCAAAGCGTTCAGGTAGGACATAAGATTTATGGACTTGGGAATCCTCTTATCGACCAGCTATCGAGGCTTTAAGCAATGTAGCGCAATTCAGCAACTCTTCCGGTACCACACCTGCAGAGAAATCGTACTCCGTAATACCGCTGAACGATCCGCCCGAGTTGTCTTTTGTATAGCGCGCGGAACTCTATCGAACTTGTTCTAATGTTGAGATTTAGCTATCGGATCCGTTGGGTCGAGGCGGTACTGCCTAGTGAAGCTATTACTGATTATCTTGATAATAATAATAATATACTTAAAGTATTAAGCATTGTACTATTTTCCTTCTAACTTTAGGTTTAGGTTTACAGTGTTGGACTAATAAAAACTAAGTAATAATTATGGAGTGTCAGTTTTTAAAGTACTTTGACAACCCTTGATGTATGTTTACGAAATTGTTTTCTTCCGCGGTCCACTCTCCGATTCAATGAATATGTTATTTTCGATACTGCATAAATAAAGTCGTCTTGGTGGGATAGTAAGTTACTAAGCAATGACGTAACTTTTATACGTTTTATCATCGTGTTTGTTCTATATATTTATTTTAAAATAAGCAACATAGCATGCAATCTACCTATGGTTAAGAACTATTAAGAACCCCTATTTCAATTTGAACGACGACGAGAAAAGTGGATAGTATTCATTGCTCGTTGTCCTATTCAAAATTACTTTTCTCTGTTTGAGATAGGCAATGTATGGCATGATACCGAATTTATGTCCTGGTATTAAGCCACAGTATCATTATAAAAACTACCAATAATCGTCACAATCATTGCGGTAATAATTGGCTTATTAGTAGACCAATATATTGTTGATGATAAAGATCGGATCGAAGAATTTACAGTGAGAGTTTATCCGCTATGTACAGGTCTGACATCCAGGTTTAAAATGGCTGATCAGATAAATTTAATGGCTTAAAATAAAAATATTTTCCTTCGCCTTAACAAAGCAGAAACTAAATGAGAAAAAAACCACAGAATAAATAGAAAATTCCAGAACATACGTCTAAACAATGTTGGTTTGTCCAAGTTGACGTTTGTCTTGTTGCTGTGATTATACTTAGTACGGGCGCAGCTGCCGGGGAGCTCGGGGTCAAAAGGTACACTTTTAACTAAACGTAGGTAATAGTGATTTTATTGGTTGATACCTTGGTTGATATACAGATCTTAAGTACAGGTCTTCAGCCTGCACTCAGGTACTTTTCCAGAGTGGAATGTTAAATCCTCCTCATATTCAAGAAGACCTGTGAGTAGAAATGAAACTGTGATGGGATGATAATATACCTATACGTATGGATATGTGCAAACATCAGAAACAATAATATTGACAAACTTTTTTTTTTATTAATAATTTCTAAAAACCGCAATAAGTTGCTAGAGATGACGATAGTAGCCAATACATTATTAAATTTAGTAGTAAAATAATCATAAATAATTTTCTTTTAAACCGTCCAATTTCCTTTTTTCCAATCTTCCCCAGGTTCCCCAGTATTCCTGTGAGTTTACCACAATAATAAGATTGCTTGTGTACTTGTTACCCGCTCCGGTAAACATGTCCGACCAGCGTGTGTATAGATATATAAAAAGTTTATATTCCTACGAACTGAGTATATAACTGAGGAATCCAATGGAAATTTCCCATTTTCTCTTCGTAACTACGTTAGAAAGGTCTTGCCTAAGCATACGCTGCGATTCCACTTGAGATTAGCAAACGTATTTGAGACAGTCGTGTTAGCAAAATTATGGTTTTCACGCGCGTTTTGATAGTGTAATGTATATATATGTATAAATAAAATTAGTGTACCTAGTAAGTATTCGTGGAATTTAAAAATCCTTTGTCCTGAATGATTGACTAACGGATCAGCGCACAGCCTAAACTGCTGATCGTAGAGATCTGAAACTTGGAGGGTGCGTTCTTTGTATGACGTAGGCATCCGATAAGAAATGATTTTCGAAGGACGAAGTCGCGGGCATAAGTTTTGTTTAAAACTATTTACCATACAAAATTTCATTAGTATCGTAAACTTGACGTCAGTCGGACGTTCTGGCATCATAAACTCAATTCTGATAGTGACGTCACAAGCGATAATTAGGTTAAAACAACGCCTGAAGTTCGTCCCAAAGTGCAGTAATGACATTCTGACGTCAAAACATGTAAAGAAATGGCACATTATGTTTATCGTAAATATTCGTTTGATGCAAGTGTTTATATTAAAACCACTTAGGAGTTTTAGTAAATGGCCGGCATAAATATCTTAAAACGCGTAGTATAGATATGTATATAGGTAGCTAGGTACAGGTACCTGAACAAAATATTGCACAATCCGATTGGAAATGTCGTTGATATTAAGTCGTGTAGGTGGCAAAGTTTACCTATAGAGCTTGCCTGTGGAGGTACCACCGTTAC
>DWQK01004096.1:0-10794 GCA_018231225.1 Noctuana stator
GTGTCCCCAGATTCAAAGATCTGCGTCGAGCGCCAACTGCGACAATGGCGGCTAATGGCGACGCCTCATTATGCACTTGCAGAGTGAGTGTAATTGTCGATGGAGCAAAGGTATAGGTGGGAATAACATTTCTATCGTAAGTTTGAAATGGTATATTAGAAGTGGGTAGCTGTAAAAGTGGTCCCACGTTGGGCGCCAACTTGTCGATGGAGAGTCAAATTAAGATATATTTTCCTTAAGTACAGAAGAAATTATTTATTCTTATTATTGTTGGTCGGAAGTAATATTACATAGAAGGTTATCGGTCTACCGATCAAATAAAAATGATAGAAATAACTTGTATTGAACGCTTAGCGGTAATTATTATTATGATTTTTTATCGACTCAACGAATATACAATCAAGCTTAGCGTTCGATTGAAATATCTAAAAATACTCTTGAACTCCATGATTAATTTTATTTTCGTAAAAACTTATTTAAATCGCAGCAATAAGCCGCAGTTTCTAGTCCTTCGAACCGGATTTCTTTTCACTTTTCTCTATAATGACTTAAGTCGACTATAGGCCGTTAAATTCGTTAGGCGAAACGCCCCCGTGGATTATGTACACAGTGGTTTGTTTGTGGTTGTTCTTAAATACGAGAGAGGCTATCGATGGTTGAAGATCGACTTCAATCCTTTTAAATCCAAAACTTTGCACAGAACTGCTCAGGATCTCGACGCCTCTACAACTTGGATAAGCTCTTCTGGCGTGCGTATAGAGATGCTAGAAAGTGCTTGGCGCATTTTTATTTAAATGTGCTCGTAAATATTAAAAGGAAAACGGGAGAATGCGGTGTAAGACTTTAAATGTTTATAATATACTAGCTGTGCCCCACGGTTACACCCGCGTTAAAATAAATTTCCAAACATTTCCTTTCACTGCTTTGCTTGTAGCGTGATGAAAAGTATACTATAACAACAGGATATGAACAATAATTGTACCAAATTTCGTTAAAACCCGTCGAGTAGTTTTTGTTTCTATAACGGTTATACAGACAGACCGACAAAAATGTTACTGATTGCATTTTTGGCATCAGTATCGATTCCTAATCACCGCCTGATAGTTATTTTGGAAATATATTTCATGTATAGAATTCACCTCTCTACAGATTTATATAGATTTTAGCACTTTTTCGTTCTGTATTATACTGAAAATCTAGATTCGTACCTATTTCATTTAGGTATTCGAAATTAAAATACAGGAATCGATATTGATATTATGGTAATTACTTAATACCTAATTGGTCGTTAATCGTTAATCGTGCTTGTGTATGTCACTGAACTCCTCCTAAATAACTGGACCGATTTTGATGAAATTTGTTGTGTGTGTTCAAGGGGACTTGAGAATGGTTTAGATTCACAATTTAGTCAGCCTTTTTGTATATGATATCTACATTCATGAGGCAGACTATCAAGCATTACGTTACTATTATTAACGCGGGTGGAACCGCGTGGCACAGCTAGTTGATATATAAATGAAGACATAGTAAAATAATAATTTACACATGAAGCACATACGCATAACAAAGTTCGACTGTCGCCTTCAAATGAAGCCAAGAGCTAAAAAAGAAGCCAAAAAGGAGGAGGGCTCGTTATGAAGTCATTGGAAGTAGACCAAACCAGGTGATACAAGAAGTATCCAATTTTTAAAATGTGATCTATCGAGTTCTTCTATGTGATCGATGGAAAGCGGGATCTAACCATCAGAAACAAGCAAGGTTTGTGTGAAGAAAAAAATATTCACTACGTACCTAAATGATTATAATAGAGGAACTTACTTACCTGCACATAGTAATAATGCGTCTATTTTAGGCTCGTTTACGGAGTCTGTGAACCCGACAATGTCCTCGGAACGCGTTCACCGGAGCAGGGTTAATGTGGGAGTCGTGCAACGCTCTACAGAGTACCGGAATAAACCTCGTGTCTAGTGCGGGTAGATTAAACACAATTATATGATAAACATATAATTGTGTTTAATCTCTCGTACGTACGAATCACCAGAAGACAAGTTCACCGCCGTTATCTCTGAGTACGAGCAACACCATTAAACTCATGAATGTACGTTTTTTAAGTACGTACTCGTATCGAGCAATTTAAGTGTTAAAAATTCGAGTTATAAAGGGTGGACGAGCTTTGGAATAGGTATAGGAATTTAGAAGCAGCGTGCATATTGCATACGTAGGAAATATCAGTTTTGGCACGTCATTGTGCGGCGCGAGTTCCGACCGCCCGCGCCGAAACATATCGCACTGTCACATATCAGCGCCGGCCCTCAGACTATAGACCGCTATTAGAGTGTCATTCGATAATAAATGTAATGTTATTTAATATTCATAAAAAAGAGTTAATTTCCTGAAAATAATCATGTGTTTGACCTGATATTAAACAAAAGATTTCAAGAATTTCATTGAATACTAGCTTTAATACAAGTAGAGGAAGATAGGTACCTATATAATATATAAATACTAACACCAACTGCAATCAGTTGAAAAATCTTGTTTTGATATTAAAATAAGTACAGCAAGCGTTAAAAGTTATCCGTCATAAGTAAATAAAATTTACTGAACTCATACTTTACGTAGTAGATATGTAAAAGAACACGTAGACATTGACCCTATAGACTACACGTTTATGAAAATATTTTTTGATCCTTAATTTTCTTGTAACTTGACAGGACATCAGAATAATCCCCCGTAGCTGCAAAGCGACGCTGTACGGAAATTGAGTACTGCTGTCGTCCAGCGCTGTGCATTTGCACAACAAGCGTGGCGCCGGCTCCGCTACCTGCAAATAAACCTCTGCACTTCCAATGTCTATTTGCTTATAGAGTCTTCTGAAATTTAATATTTACAAGCAGATTTAAGTAGATAGACTAATTTAGTTCTTATGATACCTTAAACCTTGGGCGCAGTCGGTAGTCAAATGGGTGGCCGGTAGTGGTATTGATATTTTCATGCGCGTTTCCGAGCTTTGGAGGGCACGTTGTCATCGGTCCCGGTTTCATCAGTCTCAACAAGAACGTTCTATAATTTAGTCGTATGTGGTAGAAATAAAATATTAATTCCCGTATTTATGTTATTACTAGCATAGTTATACGTCATAAGTACATAAACATATGAATATGTAAAGTAATCCGATATTACTCGTAAATGACTCAAGCGAATATCACTTCGAAGAAACTCGAATTTATATTCCATTTAAGTTATCTTGTCGCCTTTGCCCATCTATCACGAACTTTCACCGTTTTTATTTAGCGAAATTTCATTTCATTCGCATCTTATAGAGTTCTAATTTCGATGTCATCTTGTAATGGATTGGAGAGACTGCAAGTTCAGAGCAAAATTTAATATAATGTTCGACGATCTCTGAGGTAAAGAGAAAGGTAAAAATTCTTGTACGATTGTCGTGGGACGAAGAATAATAGCGAAAAAGTCAGGAGCTTTTTGTCTAGACGCGGGATGACAAGCAGAGGCGCTTGCGGGGAACACTAAGCTCTTGTTATTAGATTTTTATGAGTTGTTGACGATTTTTAAACTTAAACTTAATATGAAATGTTTACTGTAACGAGTGGTGACGTCGTAGTTTGTATTTGGCCTTGTGTTCGAGTTAACCTTTAAACATTTTTGTTCAAAGTTCATTCACGTAAATGATCGGATGAACGATAAATTTTGCTTTCTTGTCATATTTTAGACTTCTGACAAGTACCAAGCAGGGCTACAAAAGGATGAAGAAGTTTAGTAGATGAAGAAGTTCGGTGAAAATGTGAAAATCAACCTCTGTAATGAAAAATTGCCTTCCATTACGAAACGATTGAGTATTAGGACCTAGTAGGATATCGTGAAGAAAATAATGTGAAACCTATTTATTTATACGTAAGAGCTTAGCCTAAGCACTTCTTAAGTCTCGGTGGAAACTTGTACTTAGACAACGTAACGTAACCTATTTTATGGTTATTTTTTAAAATAAAATGTTTTTTTATATGCGCCTATATAAGAAAACAATTTTAGTTGTTTTCCGCAACATATTATGTTAATTGTAAATTGATTCAAAGAAGGTTTTAACTTTTGATATGCACATAATAGACACAACGTTGTTTTCCTTAAAAGGCGACGAAAGCATTTCAGGCGGACTATTTAGAGCCTTAATGGCGTTGAACTGCAGACGAGGGGAGGCAAAGGTAAGTCATCGGTAGCAGCTCCTCGGGTAATGGCCTCGCACTTACCCGAAACACGTTAACTTCGGATGTTGAATGTCAACCCGCTTTTCGTGTCTGACTTACTGACTACAAAGAGTGTCTGGCTTCGCTACAGCTGCGTGGTTTTTAGAAGGTTTGTTAGTTATTGAAATTGTACTGTACACTCTTCCCCATATCTATCTGTAAATCTGTTTGTAAAGTTCTATAGTTCTACCTAAATAACATTAATACTAAAATTGAAAATAAAGTTGGATTGAAGTGAACAAATGGGCGAAATAAACAATTTGTGCTCTTAATTACACTTTTTGTAACAGCTGTGTATATATGAAGATGATTTATTTATTTATTAGATGAACAGCGTCGCATGTGCCTTCAAAATATTTATTTCCCCGTGTTTGGCTCCAGCAAATGCGCCAAAAACATTTGGAGTGCGATTTGGCCAAAAAAGTGGTCCGGCGCGGGAATTAGCCGCACGAAATATTCACCGTGTGTTCATGAAAAAAGGGGCGAAAGTGGAAAGTGTCACGAACAAAATTTGGCATTCAGCCACCAGCGTATTGATGTGGCAGACGGAGGATACTTATTTATTCATATACGTTCAAAAACTTGTCACCGTTTCCCGCCGAGCTGCACTACCAATTGCATATCTACCTATTAGTAGGTAGGTGGGTATACATACTATGCACCTAGTTATTTTATTCTCTATTCATCAATGCTTATCCGTGCCTTTACTTATAAAAGAAGTGTCAAATAAACGAACTTGAACCTGGTGGTAAATGTAACATAAGTATTATATTATTTACCGTAATTAGTTTTTTCTGGATAGTGTGCATATTCACATGCACGATTCTCGACGTTTATTTTTTTACATGCACAATTATATGCAGTAGGTATGCATATCAATAGTGGTTTGCTGCCAGACGCTCAGGCATCCGAATGCGGAGTATAATCGAACGCCACGCCGCATTGGTTCCTATCTGCGGTTTCCTGCAGCTCCTATCTGTTTATATTCCGTTTATATTTTTGCATTTAGTTTTCATAAACAAGATTCCAATTTCAAACATTACACAAAATAAATTCTTGTATTTCTTTTTATTAAATTTCTATTTTTATTTTTTATCGATAACTATTGTTGTTACATCTAAATCCAACATTTTTTTGTCCCTTAATCAAACATGTTTTTGTGCCCTAAAAACAATATCAAACAATTTTTTATTATTGCAGCAATAGTAAATATTTATCGGGTTTTAACAGTGAACAGAAAAATATACTTTTCTGGAATACATTATGTACTTAGATCATATTGTATATAATAATACTTATACTATATATAATACTGCGTATAATATAGATGCTATAGCTTTTTAGACTTATCTTTTAAGAAACTATGATAAACATTCCAAGAAGCAGAAAAGAAGCTAGAAGAATATGCCGACTTCACTAGTATTAAGTCACCTACTACTTTTAGTTGTAATAACACAGCACAGAGTTAAAGCAAAACTGATTAAGTGTAAAACTACAGCTTACTATATATTACTACATGTTGTAGATATTTACGAGTACAGGAAAACAAAGTATTTATCTATAAACAACAAAAGGCGTTAACCACGTTGCAATAAGCCAAATGGGTTCTCAAAGAAAGTATAGCTCCTGAAAGCTGGTCGCGTCCGCACGATTACAGGTTTACCAGCTCACTGCTTTAGTTTTCAGTAGCGCGCCGAGTATTCAGAGGCGTAAAAACGTACGATACTCGTATATGTTCAAGTGTATAAGATTTTGCTATATTGGTTGGGAAGATGTTAGAACTTGTAAAGTTTGCATGATGAGCTACCACCGCGAACTCGTCTTAAAGCAAGTAATTAATAAATATTTTTTGTTACTACATTGTAACTGTAAAATACTTTACTCAAGATCTTCACTCAACTTGGTATTGAATTTTGGAAAGTAAACCTTAAGTTTTTATGTTAGTTTGCTCTCAATTATGGAAAATTGAACTTCTAGATGTTCAGTAGCAGTTCTTCAGTTCTCTATAGTGTTACGCTTACACCTGCATCGGTTTCTATAGAATTAATGACGCTTTCGTGACCAAACTCGCTTTTCACGAGCAAGGGAAAGTTTTATGGCCTCACTGCCCCCATATCCTCGCGATATTCGGCTAATCTATCGAATACCACTCGATCGAATAACTTTTATGTTGGCAAGGTATCAATTTTGTCATGATTGGATTATTTCGTGTCGTAGATTAATACTTTTTATTACAAAAATAGCTGTACTTTACTATACAATATTAGTGAATTGCTTAACAATTACGAGTATAGTTTAATTTTGCTAGTTTAGAATTGTTTTAAGCAAGAAATCTCATTGTTTATTTAATTAAATTTGGCTTTGACTGTAAGACTGCTTAATATGTAAAAACCAATAGTATAGTTTTTTTAAATTAAAATAAATTAGAAATAAAACAACGAATTTCAAATAGTTAAGTTTAGAAATAAAAAGGTAAAATGTAGTGGAACAGATTAAATGTTCATTTTAGGCAATTGCTTTCATTATTATTTTAATTTAAAAACCATCTTAGATCTGACTGAACGCATGAAAAAAAGGCAACTACAATATACCTAATTCTGTAAAAGCAATTATAGAAGGGATAAAATGGTATTAGAACGGATTCAATTTCAATTTTGCGGCTCTAAAACTAATAAGTAAGAGATAACACCTGGTACAATTCAAACAAGAAGCTTAATATAAATTTATGAATACTTATAATATGTCTTATTTATTTAGTACCCTATAACCATTAATTCATTAAAGTAAATTGTGAGATCATTTATATTCTGGCCATGGCTAAAACAAATGAGAATCGAAATTTAATACCAATTAGAGACTAATCGGCGTTCAAGCCATTCAATAAATGACATGTACTCATAAGTAGCAATTTGCGGTCCATTGAAGGAAAATTAGTGAACATTAGTATCCTTGCGTGCATGGGTTAGTTTACAAGATGATGGATGGATTATTTATCAATTCTAGTTCCAGTTCAAGAGAATTTTTGCTTTCTTATTCAAGCTATCCCGCCATCACATAGAACGACAA
Organism: Noctuana stator; assembly: GCA_018231225.1. Taxonomy (NCBI): domain Eukaryota; kingdom Metazoa; phylum Arthropoda; class Insecta; order Lepidoptera; family Hesperiidae; genus Noctuana; species Noctuana stator. The sequence continues at coordinate 7,326 of DWQK01004096.1, forward strand.
CCTAGCGAAGGCAATATCGCAATATGAAGATCTGTTTTCCTTGAATGTTGTCCGTCTTTCCAGTTCCACTTTATTATTCAGTTGACTATTATGTTGGTTTGGTAGCTTACTGCCTACTACATAAAATTAGTGGATTTTTATAAAATCTTTTTTTAAATACTTGCTTACTATCAGCCTTAAGCTACTGCATAGTTTGTTAGTAACTTGTAATTTATAAATTTGATTTTAAAGGAGTGCCAAGAGTTTTTTCCGCTGGCTTTTTTCTCTCGGCCTTTGACTTTGACTTTGCTGAAATTTTAAACTTTTACAAAAATGTGATCTCAATATTCAAACTAGAAACTACGAGTAGGTACATAATTTTTTTTAGCTAAAAGCTATGTAACCATTTAGATTCGGTAATAAAGCTAAATTTCAATTTTAAAATTTCAACCTAAATTTTAACCTGAGTCGGGTTCTGCTTTAGAAATACAAAGTAGTTGTCTTAAGAAACATTAAATGGGCACCAACATAAGTATATTGTTCAAACTGTCCGTGTTCAAGATTTACAGCCGGCAACATAGTGGTCAGCACAAAGCTGGTTGTGTTGAGGAAACTATGTCTCACAATACAACATTGTTTAGAACGATGGTGACACGGCATGTTACGCAATAAATTCGTTTAACTCTCAGACTGTTATGGTTTAGAACCTTTTCATTTTTGTATCGTTAATGGGCCTTTGGAGGTGACTCCGGTGCGTTTCACTAGAGATCCTTGAGTTTTCCAAACGTGCTGAGGCAGGCCACCGAGGGTAGGAATCCGACAGAACCCTGTATCACTTCTAGGGTACCTACCCTAGAAGTGATACAGGGTTCTGGTTAACTCTTGTAGGTCTAACCTAACATAATTAGACAATCTAATCCTTAAGAAACCTAATTAGAATAGGCTAGGTTAGAGAAGATTACTTTTTGGAATTTTCTTTTAAAAAAGTAATGGTTTATATTATTTATTTAAATGGTTTATCTCAATACACATAGTTATAGATTACAAAATACGTGGTTGGTAGGTACCTGTTTTATTTTGTACCAGCTGTGCCCCCCGGTTTCACCCGTGATAAGAATCGCAACTTAACGCTTGATAACAACAATAAATGGACTATCTTACACTAAAATTTTTTTACTTGGTCCAGTAATTCCTAAGATTAGGGCTTTCAAACAAACACTCTTCAGCTTTATATTATTAGTATAGATTTGATTCTTCATTAGGCTTTTTCATAAAGTATCCCAATTTATAAGAATCTTCCGAGAAAACACGCCCCGGTTCAATAAGTCTCATTCGTGACTGCAACTGAATTATGAAATTAAAAGTAGCTCGCCGGGCAAATAATACCGCTTTGATAGTGTTATGGGATCGCCAGACTTTCGTGGAATTATGTCTACGCGGATCATTAGCCTTTTTATTATCGAATTTAGTTATTATCGTATTAGCGTTGTAGTACATATAGAATACTTCTTTATATTGTTATAAAAGAATTATGAATTCTTCTAGGGCAGTAGGTTATAGCCGTCTTATGAGTTATGTGTAAAAATATCCTGTAGCATTCATTAAAAACCTTTAAACAGTTTAAACATACTCGCTTCTTTGTTTTATAAGTAAACAATATAATAATATTAGTTTTAATACCCAATTTCGCCATACCTGGCGTTAACATGTACGAGTGTATGACGTTAATTTGTAAACATTTTGTTCACTACAGATCATTATTAATTCGAAAATAAAATAAGATGCAAGAAGCTTTTAAGCTTTTAAGTACCTACCCAAATATTTGAAAATATTATTTCTAAAATTACACAGACGTCTAAAAGAGACGAAAGTCTGCAAAGCTGATAAAAAGTAAAATCAGGATTCTATATTGCCGTTAGTCATTACATTCTCGTCGTTTTGTGAGCCATTCATGAATTTTCCACTCGGAAATGCACTCTCGCTGTCTCAAAGTTCCGGCTTCCGTTAAATAGCGAAAAGAAAATGTTCGCTCCAATCTCGTTTTAACGAGGGCCTAATAGAGGTCGCTATCGTCTGGTATTTGCTGTGAATTATGCAGGCGTATTTAACGGCGGCCCTTGATGGAGTGGTCGTGTTTCAGGGAGCTCCTTTATGCGTATTGGCGTCATTACACTTACACTGAAAGGCGAGGACGTCATGATGCCGATATGTCGGCGTTGAAATTTTTGGAGACTAATTTCCCTTTGATGTGTCGAGCACACGTGGCGAGGACGCTAATGTGAACGGATTTAAACGTACGCACGCTTTTGGTCGCCTTTTTTAAGTGTCTTAGCGCTGAATCAATCCTGAAAGCGCTACGCTGTATTGGACGCTTTTAATCCACTACTGATTAAAAAATGTGTTAGAATTACGCTGCATATGAGTAGTATTTTTAATATTTAACATTACAAAATATTAAATATAGGTACCTATACAAATTACACAAGCTCGTGATACAAGTAAGTGTAGGGGAATATTTTAAATCAAAATATTTTTTATTGTACAATACTTAATTATTAATATTATAATTTCTATGAATATGAACCCAATACAAAAAAACCTGATTTCCTTGTCCCTACTATGAATTAGGTAATATTAAATTGCTAATATTATAAAAGAGAAAATAACATTTTCATTTTAACGTTCACATTTATTGTTTGGAAATTTCTAAAAGCTATAAATCTTGAGCTAATGTTTATGTTTGAAATGTTAATAGTAGCACTAAAAATTTGCGCAATTGTAAAATTTATTTTACGAGTTTTTGTTCCTTGGTTATGAACGTAATAGCATTAGATACTGACTCATAGCATAGCTAGCAAGAACATTATCAAGTACGTAATAAAAATGATTTTACAATACATTTGTCATTGCTGTAATTATGAAGTTTCCTTATATAACTCTCAGTAATAAACTTCTAATCGAATTTCGGAAACTTTTCTATACACATTTAACAAGTCTAATTTGTGTTTGTTGATGTCCGACCCCTTAAAGAGAATACAAACAATTTCAATGTATGTTTATTTACAAACTCATAAACAGTAAATAGTCGTAAAAGCGCTACTATATGTAGGTACTACCACGTAAAACTACTTCGTGAAATGCAACAAGAAACAAAACTGCAAATCAACAAATTACACACATCAAAATTTTTATATCTGACAAGTGCTCAAGTTGGTCTTACAAGAGCGAAACAAAATAATAAAATAAGCAGTCGTGTTACGATTTGTACAAGCTTCACCGTCGGTCCTGAAACTACTGAAACATAACTAGCAAGGTAATCTACTAAGAAAGGAAATATGATATAGCTGCAGCGTGAACACGAGGGTATTTTTCAGCTTTGCCATTTTTCTCCACTCTTATTCTTTTTGTATTGTACTTACATTTGGAGAATTGCTACCACACAACGGTTTGTTGCTAGTAGTATATAGTTTCTCTGGCGAAGACGAATGCT
>DWQK01004097.1:0-10794 GCA_018231225.1 Noctuana stator
TTATATGACTCTTCCTGACATCTATTGGCGAGCAGCGAGCAACTAATTGCTTTATTATAGCAGTTTGCATGAAAACATGATATAAAATGACGTTTTCTAGTAATGACAGATAGATCCATTTATCGCCCCTGAAACGCTTTGTATACTGAATGACATGAAAATCTGTTTATGCGATTCAGATTGTATATAAACGAGAATTGCTCCTTTAAAGTATTAGATTATATTCACCTTGGCAGTTTGGTCATCTGATGGTATCATGAAGCAACTGCCTCGTAATATAGCAGTAACCGCATGCTGAGCAGCTTTACGAACCTGCATACACAATCATTCTATAAATGATTCTAAATTCAAATAGTCGGTCTCAATAAAAATGGAAACTCTTTTGAAAAAACTTTGGCAGAAATAAAAAAAAATTATGTGTAGTCTGAAACTAATAGTAACTTTTTAGTTTATTGTCGATTGATTCGATTACGAACTAAAAATCGTTGATGATAATATTATTATGATGTGCTAGTTTTAAAGATAAATAATATGTTTATTTTTCTGTGACATCGATTGACTAGATGAATAGATAAATAAATAGACAAATAGACAAGACAGGTGTTAATATTCACAGCTGTTTAAACTGCATTGCAATGCAGCAATTGTGTCTATACTCATGGTTTTCAAATGTTCTATAACAGTTATATATGTAGCTAATCAATATTACCTTAGGCTTTGAATGCAATGAAAAAGCAAGCACCGAGTCAAACACTTTCATAGTAGACGAATTGCCCCACAAAGCATATTCCTGCGCTCTCAACAGCACAGACAAACAACCTATAACACCCCTCAACAGAGCCCCATTCTCTGTCTGAGCGTTCTTCTCAAGAATATCCATGAAAATTGTAGCACTGTCTGAGAATTGCTTTCTTAGCACTGCTTGCGAAACAGACTTGATACCCATTGCAAGAAGGGACAGTGTTGCCACAAGACTGTCTTCTCCTTCCGACGATTTCAGAGTTTCCATCTGAAAAAATTTGCACACATATATTTTGTTTAATTGACGAAAAAAAATAGAAATGCAACAGCAAATATTTAGTTATTAAAATTTTATATTTACTTCAAATATATATCGCTGTATGCTTCCAAACAAAATAAAATATAAGAAAGGCAGCTAAGAGCACATCTTAGCTGGTTTTGTTATTAATACATTTGATTTTAAAGGAATGCCAAAAGTTTTTTTTCAATGGCATTTTTCTCCCGGCGTGCTTTAGCAAAAAGGGCGCCTAAAGCCGATGAACAGTATTATTTAACGTTCATTCAATGTGTACAAATATCTTATGAAAAATAAAACAAAAATATTTCTGCTTCTTTCTTTCGTTCTAAATATAAACTTACCAAAGCAGCAAAGTACTCTGTGGTGGATTCTTTACCGCCATTTTCCTTTAAAACTTCAGTCACGGCAGCCAGAACAGCAAGCATCTCTTTATGAAGAGCATTGTTTGAGTCAAACCTACTTAGTAGCCTGTCATGGGAAAATGGTACAAATTTTACAATATAAGAAAACTTAAACCATATTATTATAGGGATAGCTAATTTATACAATAATCATGATCTAACCAGAATCACTTGTAGGACTATTCATTTATTACAAATAAATACGAAAGTGGGAAAATAAATTTAAATAAAATAAAATTTGGTAACTTTACCACGAGACAGCGGTTTGGACCCATTATTTTATCTTTAGATATTTATTATCTATAAATTTTAATTTAATTTTATGTTTTAATATTGCTTGTAAACTTTTGGTTACATAATAAAATATGCTAAGAAATATTTAATACAAAATAAAATTTCAATTTAATTACTCACTTGGTAAAACTGACATTTGAGCACTGGCTCCAATCAGATGCGAAGGTCTGGAAGGTTCTAAAGGTCCCAGACCTCACAGTACCAGTATATTCGGTTTCAGTGTCCTCTCCAGACACCATTGACATGTTCTCGAGGTCTTTGGCAATGGACAGCTCGTTCTCTGCCTCCGATTTCTGTGTGGTTGTGCTATGGCCATATGTCATCATAGCATTATGTTTGAGCATCGCTTGCTGAGTTAACCCAGAGTTACCTACAAGAATTTTGTAGATGATTTTATACTGACTTAGGTACATAGATGGAAAAGTTGAGTTAGAATAGGTTTTTTGGTGAATTGGTCCAGTAGGTTAAGTTTATTAGTGTACATGGGCGTACAGAGTGAGAGGGGGGAGGGGATGGGAGCTGACCCCTGAATCTATCATGTACCTACATTTTGCAAAAGAATATGGCTAGAGCAAATTGTTGTATATGGTATTATGCATTTGATCTTTTATTACTGTGGTAAAAATTATGAGTTAGCAAATAAGTAACTAGATAGTAAATTATTGATGTCTCAGAAACTAAACAGACTAGTTTGCTAGATGATTACCGAGATTCTCCTGAAAAAACCGGGACTTCGCCATCTCTCTGTATTTTTGAGTTTTCGGGTTGGAATTCGATGACTGTCCCTTCTGCCATCTTTTCCCTTTTGTACTCCCTTTTATTTTTGAGCGAAATTTACCCATTTTCTTAAATCATTACACTTCTTTTCTACTTCAAAATACGACACCACCACGTGCGTTGTCTTATCACGATCAAATATGTCAATGTCAACTGTCAACTATAAAAAAAAGTCATAAATAATCAGTAATTGTTAAACGTCAAATAATTTGAACATAATGCCTGACTGTCAGAGATTATAGAAATATTAGTCAAAAACTTAGCAAGAAGACAATGTTTTCAGCATTATAAAATTTGCTGTCTCTCTTGCAGATATCTACATCTCTTTTATAGGTATACACTACCTTATAATATACTATACAGTGTAGTTCGATGTGTTATAAGCGCGAGGTGACCATCTAAGTGGACTATAAACTAATTAATTGTCACTCTTTATTGTCTTATAAATAATTAATATTTTTTATAGTTACGATATGACGTACCTGTCGCTGGTTAGTCTGTGAGCATATTGGCATCCTTTTTGACATTGGGACCTGTCAACGTATTCGTATCTGACAATCTATTCTCCAGTCTCTAGTTCTCCATTAGTCTGTGGTGGAGTCAATTCAACCATAGTTTTTTCTTCATTCACCTCGCATTCTTGCTTCATTGAATTGACGTTACTTTTGTTTGTAAATAATAACAGCTAGAAATAGGTACTCGATGTGATATTACACGCGTGGCTTCGTAAGTTCGTACCGCATATTACGTAAACTTGCCAGCGGTCGCTAATTGGTAATTGGGCTACATACATTATAACAATCCTAACCTATTCCTTTTACGAGTGTTCAGTCTAGCTAGTATTTGTAGAGAAATGTGAGTGAAAATGCCGCCGTTTAGGAGAAAGAAGGCATCCAAGTCGTTTCCAGTCAAAGTGTGTACATTGGACGCCGAATTAGAATTCAACCTTGAGGTATGTGTTGCATTTTTGTAACAATTAACAACTGTTGCCTACTTTCAATTTAATGCAATGTATGTGAGTCATCTTGACCTCAGGTCACGTATGTAAATTGTTACCATAATTCCTAGTTTATCGTTCATTGTTACATTTTGCCATACATAATAAAGTATTTGGTTTTATACTATTGAATATACTAGAAGTATTGCGTCGTTAGTCCTAGATTCGAGTCCAAGCTTAGAAATGTTTTGGTACAAAATCCTTATCTGATTCTGTTTATATAGGTAATATACTGATGCCCATAATTTTTTTTTTAAGTTAAAATAAATAAATAAGTATAGTAATATTTAAGTACTAGTGTAACGCGAAGGCACAAAAGTACTCTGTAATTCTGTATCACTTTGTCTGTCTTAGTTTAAAATAAAGTTATTAAAAAACAAAATATGAATTTCATATTCGGAACTGTACTGCCTAACCTAAATATAAATAAACATTTTCAAAGCTTGCACAGCATGATAGTTAATAACAAGTCTTTATTTGTGTAGTAATCTTACAAAATAGATGGTGCAAGGAGTCTATAGCTATCTATAACACATATTTCTACTTAAAACGTTAAACAAGGAGGACTGGCACACAATAGTGATAAGCATTTCATTATGTCATTACAAAACATTAATTACATAACAAGGATGTATTTACAAAAAATATTTGTACACATCAACAATGCATAATTAGTATTCACTGGTAGTATTAATTATTAGTTTATTAATATTCATTTCTGCCTTCATGACATGGTGTAGAGACTTTGATTCTTAAACAAACTTAAATTACTCACTTATAAAATGTGTATAAGTAATGTGTGCAATGTGAATTTATTAGTTATTTATAGTTGCAATTCTTAATACGGGTGAAACGGGGAGGGGCGTGGGGGGGAGAGGGACAGCTAGTTAGTTTAATCATGTTTCTTAGTAATTGATTGTAAGTCTTATGAGAAATAAAGACTCTAAAACCGTAAACCATTCTTATACAGCAGAAAAAAGCAACATATGGGTTAACGGAGCACCTCATCCTTTTTTGAAGTTGGCTAAAGGGCTCCCTATTAGCAGCCCTACATAGTCACTATCTAAGCAAATTGCAATGGGTCATTGAACTTCTTATCAAAAAGGAAACACTATGATAACAGTAATCATTTAATAAAGTATATAATGTATAATTAATAATTATATTGATAGAAGCTTTTAATTGAATTGAATTTATCTGTGACTTTCATGTACTTTATATAATAAATTTGTAGCATTATTTTGAAAGCTTTTTATCAGTTATTTTTTTAATTTCTCATAACTATTTGCCAATCTTTGCCTTTGCCGATATATAAGTTTTTCTGTGTAAAGTAAAATTATTGTTTGATTCGGCAATAAACGTTTTTATTATTATTATGAATTTCTTTTATTAATTAGTGGCGTGCAACTGGACGAGACCTCTTTGATCTGGTGTGCAGAACCATAGGCCTGCGTGAGACATGGTTCTTTGGACTTCAGTTCGAGGATACAAAACACTTTATAAGTTGGCTGAAGTTGGATAAAAGGGGTAGGTGCCGTAGGTGCTACAATCGTTATGTGTAGGAAGTTCTAAATAGTTGCAAATTTTTATATCAAATCCTTATGATTTATTTAGTCCCATGATTAGCTACATTCAAAAATTTTTTCATTACCCTAATTTTCTCATTTTTTTATTTCTACTATGCTAAGCCAGCGCCATGGCGATTTTGCCCAACTGGGGCTCCTTATGTTGGCAAAATATATAGTCTGTCATCGTGGGAACGAGGGGTGTAATGTTGAATGTTTTTGCTTCCAGTCCAAGATCAGTGCGTCTCCCAAATGCCGGGGACACCGTTTATGCTGCTCTGCAAGCTGTACCCAGAGGACGTGGCCGAGGAGTTGATCCAGGAGGTGACGCAGCACCTGTTGTTCCTCCAAGTCAAGCAAGCCATCCTCAGTATGGATATCTACTGCCCGCCGGAGGCATCTGTTCTGTTGGCTAGTTATGCTGTGCAGGCTAAGGTTTGTCTTAGTAAAAATTATTATTTGTTTAATTACAGATACACAAACTGTAAGTAGTACAATTTCTAAAGGTTGCCATGGAAGGTATTACTGTTGCCCTCATAGTCAGCCATGGCCTTCTCAAATTTTTTGGATAGGGGTTGGGGAGTTGTTGATTATGGAGATACTAAATTTGAGTTGATCATCTTGGTCTTCATGATCATGAGTATCATGTATTGTCTACTCATGAGTAGCTATGCATATTCACATTTCTATATGTAGTTGCATGTGTCGCATGAAAGATGTCCTTTTTCAACTTCTGCCCTATGGGAAATTTAAATCAAATCTTTGAATATATCGTATTTACAGTATGGCGACTATGATGAAAGCGCTTCCAAGCCTGGAATGCTGGCCAGTGAGGACCTGCTGCCGCAGCGTGTGATCGACCAGTACCAGATGACGCCTGAGATGTGGGAGGAGAGGATTAAGATATGGTATGCATATATGGTGTTTTGCTCCTCATCAATTTTACTGTGAAGCAAGTCATTACTAGTACCTGCCGAGAGACAGTCATTTAAATTCATCATTTATACAATAGCCCCACCAGGAATAGAATACAGGACCCTTTAAAATGGTGTACCAGCATGGTAATCACACCACTACACCCCATGCGCTGTGAAATACTAAAACATAGTTTTCTAGATATTTCAGTCATTCTTTGACAGTCACAATGACCGCATCGACCTTCTGATGGTATATAAAATACTTTTGTTTTCTATTTACAGGTATGCAGACCACAAAGGCATGTCGAGAGACGAAGCCGAGATGGAATATCTGAAAATAGCGCAGGATCTAGACATGTATGGGATTAACTATTTTGCTATCAATGTAAGTAGATTGTCATAATGATACCTTAAATTACTAGCAAAGAACGATAAACAGGTATAAGCTGTAACTAGTGTTAACGACCTGTATGTCTGCCATTTGAAGGGTCCTGGTTTTTATTCCTATGCAGATGTTTACCAAACCGAGAACAGAAATCTAAATTCAATGGATTTCTGTTCTCGGTTTGGGTGTTTATGTAATTGTTCTTGTATGATACCTAAGACACAGGGAATCCCCACATTAGTGGGGCTATGAATGTAGGGAGTTACTTTTAAACCGAGTTTAATGGGACTTTTTAATGTTTCAACTGTTTTTAATGTTTGCTACAGTATTTTTTATGTTTGTATTCCATTTGTAATACTTTCAGAACAAGAAGGAGACAGACCTATATCTAGGCGTGACGGCCTTGGGTCTCAACATATACGAGAAAGACAACAAGCTGACACCAAAGACAACGTTCCCCTGGTCGGAGATCAAGCACATATCCTTTGATGACAAAAAGTTTGTCATCAAGTTTGTGGACAAGTCTGTCACTAACTTTATATTCTTCTCGCCTAAGGGCATGAATAAGTTGGTAAGTGTTTTGGCTTTCACTACATTTATTTGTCTACCAATGTGCAATCTATACTAATAATATAAAGCTGAAGAGTTTGATTGTTTGTTTGAACGCACTAATCTCAGGAACTACTGGACCGATTAGACAAATTTGTTAAGTGTAATATAGTCCACTTATGAAGGCTATAGGCTATCAAGCGTTATGTTGTAATTCTTAACGCGGGTGAAACCGAGGGGCACAGCTAGTAGGGTATATGACTAGTGTGTCAGTTGAGATACTTTTTATGAGCTGTAAACAAAAGTACCTACGAGCAACTAAGTATCTATATGTGTTTGTATGCCATATAATATATGGGTACATTCAATTACTAGTTAATAAATCGTTTAACATACTTAACGATTTGTATTTCAAGTAAAATATTGCGTTAATAGTCACTTAATTAGGGTTTGTTTACATTCAGGGTGTAACTAAAAATATTTTTTAATACAGAGTGTAACAATAAAGAATTAAAATAGAAAGAATGTTGTAGATATTGGACCTGTGTATCGGCAACCATGACTTATACATGAGGAGACGGAAACCGGACACGATGGAAGTGCAGCAGATGAAAGCGCAGGCCAAAGAAGAGAAGCTGGTAATTATTCTTTTTTCAAGACATTCTTCTGTTGACTGACACGAGAATTTTAGAGTGGAATGATTGTTGTGTTGCAGCGCCGCCAGGTGGAGCGCAACAAGCTGGCGCGCGAGAAGCAGCTGCGGGAGGCCGCGGAGCGCGAGCGCGCCGCCGCCGAGCAGCGCCTGCTGCAGTACCAGGAGGAGATCCGCCTCGCCAACGACGCGCTGGTAACTGCCCGCCGCCATCACCACTACCACCATCACCGCACGTCATCGCCGTCGCTGCACTGACGGGTGGTGACCCGCCGTCACCACCACCAACGCCAGATATTACTTCACCCACTTATACTACAACCCCACCAAGTATGACTATAAAAAACACCCACCATAAAGACCATCATCATTTGTAATGGTGATAACACACTCACCGCATATACCACACACAATACATTTCAGTCCTTAGAGTAGCAAAGCATACTGTGGCACCTGGTCAGCTTAAATGGATTTCTGTGGGTTGCAGAGATCAACTTCCAACCCCACCTTATTATACATACACTTGTATGTAGCTGCCACGTCATTCCTATAAAAAAATGTACCAAGGATCAATTTCCGTTCCAGCGGCGTTCGGAGGAAACCGCGGAGCTCCTGGCGGAGAAAGGCCGAGTTGCTGAAGAAGAAGCGTCCTTGTTGGCGCAGAAGGCGTCTGATGCTGAGAGAGAGAACGCCCGGCTCAGGTTGTCTGCTATTAAGACTGAGGAAGAAAAGGTATGTTCTTATCATTTTAGGGCTGTTTTGTGCTTTGTTGATGGTCCTGGCTGCATGGTTGGGTCGTTGATTTATTGTGAAACGTTACAGAGTGATAATTTTTCTCTTGAAGTCATCTCGCTTGCTTGATACCGGACGTAAGGTATCATTGCGGGGCCCATAATCTTTTCTTTCCAATGATGTACATAATTTGCATTTTGACCTGGCTTTTGTGCAAATTAAAGATAATTCATTAAATTATAATTACAGTTTTTATCATCACTCTTTTTTAATTTTTACTCACAGTCTAAAATATAGTGATCATCTTACTTGAAAGCATCGGTTTTAACATGGTTCTTACTACCTAAATACTACCTTTCTAGGTGCATCTTGAGCGCAAAACGCGGGAGGCCGAGTTCCTAACGGCGCGGCTGGTGGAGGAGTCCGAGAAGAGAGCGGCGGAAGCGGAACGCCTCAAAGCGGAGCTGGTGGCCGCCAAGGTAGCCGAGAAGCAGGCCAAGGAGAAATTGCTCAACTTCCTCAGCAGGACTTCCACTGGGTCGCTGCCACCGGTGAGATGTACCACTAACTATATTTGTCTTCACTCCTTTTTATGTCCCACTGCTGGGCATGGATCTCAAAAACCATTTTGAGGAGGGATGCCTGGAGGAAGGCCTGTAGCATGTTCCATCACGCTGCTCCAATGATGGAGGAAGGATTGATGAAGATACAACCAAACTGTGTTGGATGTTGTCAAATGGCCCAAAAGAACTCCGACCAGGTTTAACGACTGTTATCTGACATACGGGTTAACGTGCCCTCTGAAGCACGTTTGCGCCACTAGCGGTGACCCATCCGAGTACCGACCGCGACCGAGGTCGCTTAACAGCGGGGCTGTGCGTCTCTGCGTGTTTGCTAAGCATCATTTATAAAAATAATTCTCTTCCAGCCGCCACCGTCAACAGTTCCTTCGAGTCTGTTCCCGTCGACGTGTTCCCTGCCGGCCGAGCTGGGGGGCGAAGCGCTGGTCAACGGTGGCAGCCCCACGGACTCTGACCTCAACTCCTACCAGCTCTTGCCTGATGACCACGATCCGCATATACACCGGTTGTCGTTAGAGATAGAAAAGGAACGGTATGTGCATATAAACATTTTGTTTTTAATATTTTAGAGAAACTAATCGCTTATACAAAGAAATATCCAGGTTCTCCATGTCTAAATCCTTCTCATATTTGACAAGAGACCTGTTCCGAGCATTTTCTGTGGATTTTGCAATCTATACATATAAAATACTTAGTTCTGAATGTCCAATAGGTTAGTTGACACTATTAATTTAAAAAATTGATAATATAAAAGTTCAATAAATTCTTTTTTTATTACCTTTGAAACAATAAAAATTTGTTAATTGACTCATGAAATTATGATGTCATAATGTGTGTAAAATGTATGAAGGAGTCTCATTTTGACAGCTCAATAAAAGTATCTCATGTGACTTGCTTGTCAAATATCACATTAATTATGAAATCCTAGCGGACGACGCAGGCACAAGCTAGGAAATAATAAATAAATGATGTATGTCGTACTTCCAGTGTGGAGTACCTGGCGAAGTCGAAGCACCTGCAGCAGCAGCTGGACGAGCTACGCTGCGAGTTCTCGGTGCTGCGCGTGGAGCAGCCCGCGCCGCTCGACCGCCTGCACGAGGCGCGCGCGCGCGCCGGCGACGACAAGTACACCACGCTGCGCCGCCTCAAGCAGGGCTCCGCCAACACCAGGGTCGCCTTCTACGAGGAGCTCTGAGCAGGCTGACGGAGACAGCTAGGTGTGCTCACTCCTTTCAAACACCTTCACCGTGTTTATCAACCCGAGCTTTGAGATTGTAAGGTAACCTGTATTCATCGTCTTCATCAACCCGAGCTCTGAGGTAGCCAGGTGCCAGCTCTTTTCAAGGGGTCACTGCGACACATGTATTGACAATATGTACATGCATTTGCATGCATGTTGCACATACAGATGCTACTATTACTAGTTTATCGGAGCTCGTTGCGTCGCCACTGAGGGAATTATGCACAAAGTGTTGGCTGCGCATACGTTCAGGATTGATAACTCTCGCTAACCGCTAGTGGGGCCCTTATTAATCATCTAATACTTTAAATTTGTTGGTATCCACCTGCCAGGATAATCCATTTTCTGTGCTAGTAGTAATAGATAGTAAATATATTATATTAAACGTAAATGTAATACAACATACACAAATAGTTTACAAATAATTTTGTTATTCTTCAATTGACTGAAATTCGTTTTCCTAAATTGTTTTTGTTTTTTATAATAATAATATAATAATATAAAATACGCTTTTTTATGTTGTAAGGATTTCTTATTGCTTCTTGACAGTGGCAAAAATACCTACTGAAAAAAAAATTATTGGTTTTTTTTAGTAGGCAACCAAAAAAAGATATTTCTAAATAAGTAATTTCGTCAAAATTTTGAAAAGTTTCGTCTTTCACTGA
>DWQK01004098.1:0-10792 GCA_018231225.1 Noctuana stator
AAAAAGAAAACTTGAGTATGATAGCATGTGGTCATATTATAGACTAGTAATGCCCACACTAGAAGGTAATGTTTACTGTACTGTATTGTACTGTATATGCTTGCTTAGTCTTGAAAGAAGCCTTTTTTTTTCTTTTACTTATTACTTTTCAATTATAAAACCTACTAGATTAATAATATGTAAAGTAATTTTAAAAGTTGTGCAAATAAAAGTTTGCGTATATTTTTAAATACCTCGGTGATTCGTGAACACACCTGCGTCACTGCTCCCACGTCGCATTGTGTGACAGCTTTATCAGCGCATGTTTCTTGATAACAAATTACCTAAGTGCTAATATTTTCAAGTAATTCTTTAAAATTTTTAAAATCTTACGTTACGGATATGGATTGTATCCAAAGAACTATTGCAAATGTTGACAACATTTGCAATAGTTCTTTGGATTTAGTCACCTCTTAACTGTTCTTTGAAAAACTTTTTTGGTAACATAAATCATGGTTTATTAAAGAGCCATTAATGTTTCGGTGGTACAAATTTACGATGGGCTTACCCTTCAATTTATCTTAATCTGAGTATAATCGTAGCAAGTACACGTGCCTCGGTGGACCGAAACGCCGAGGGCCGGTACTGGGTCACGGCACGGCGTGCGCTTGCGCAATCCGATCGTCTCGCTAGATCTACACAACTACACAGAAATTTATGTCAGATGATGGACTGCTTTGTTTGAGAATGATTCATTTTACCATAACGATAACTTACGGTATGTGATGTGGTATGAAAAAACTTTAAATAGTTGCGAAATATGTCTTGGTTGGTGTTGCAACAAATCATCTTTCAAAGTTTTTACTTGTGTTACAAAAATTTTACAGGTTACAGTGCCTTAGCATAATGAACTTCGATTATTCATATGTTTACTAATCGTTTAATTATTGATTATTTCTTTAAATTCACTCACCTGAATTTATTTAATATTTCAAGAACAAAATTCTACATTTTATCATCAATATGCTGAATGGAAAGAGACAAATTTCAGGATAACTTATATAGCTTAAATAGATTTTACAAAAGTATACCACTTCCTTGTACGTATAACTGATTCTGTAGATTTTGTTAATGCACGAACATTCAATTGACATTGGTTGGAATTATCAACACTTCGGTTCACGTGTTGCGATGACGTTCCGACTGGTGAGCTCGTGACTCAGTCAATGTGACAAGCATGACATGCTAATGAACTCAGATCATTCTCTCAGACTTTAACACCAAGGACAACGGTTTCTGATGAACGCTTTAATGGTCAGTCATAATGGAAAACCCAACCTTTGATCAGAAACGCACAGGTCTTTAATGCAGTTTATCTAGAACATTCTGTGATAACGAAACTGTGGAGTGCTTTAATAGATGCTGTATTTTGTATGTTTATTTGAAACGATTATAAAGATGCAATTATTTACTATCAGAAAAATTGTTTCTTGATTGCGTCAGCACTCGTATGGAACGGTTAAAATGCCTAAGAGAAAAAAAATTTCAAAAGTTAACTTCGCAACTTAAGGAGAAACTTTGGAGGTATCTCCAGAAATCTGATTTATTATAACTTGCCTATTTTCATTATTATCTTGAATGAAGAAACTTTTGGCAATCACGGATTAGTTTAGATTAGATTCCTCGAATAACATTTCCCGTTATGGATGTGTTAGTGACAAATAGACATCCGAAGCTTGTTTGTCCTGTTGAGAAACTTGTAAAGACCGTAAACGTTTGGTTTGTTTTGAATCTGTAACAGTCCGCATCGATTTCGTATAAAGTAATTTAGCAATCGTAACCACAAAAATTCGAGAGTAATCTCAATTTGGAAGTATTCGGGTGTGCCTCCGTTACTTCATCGATTCTACCGTTAACCATTACGCGTAAATAAAATTCTTGTGCAACTTGCCCGAATTCGGCTCGCCGTGTAAAAGCATGCGTGGTCCGTTTTCACGGTAACTTTCGTAACTTCGCCCCAGAAATGTTGTTAAAACTATGAGATATTTTCTATAATTCCGTTCTCTGTGTATGATTAATTCTTAGCTTCACTGCAAGAATAACTTTTGGGATAGAAGATTGGATTTCATGAAGGTATTTTTGATTATGGAATAGATATCACTAGATCGCAATATCTCCTAGAAAGATTTGATTAATAATTTCCAATATCTAAATTATTTCTATCAAAGAGGCAGAAACATCCATTTTTGTCGGTTGTATTAAATCAATTAAATTAACTGAGACTAAACTTAAATTGGCTAACTAACCCACTAGAGAAGAGACCACATTTCCATTTTCCGTGCGACGCGACGTAACCAAAAATACTCGTACATAGTTCTATTGAATTTTATCGAGCTTACATCAACTTAAAATTTTGGTCTCGGAACGGGTTTTTGACCTGATTCTTGACTCTTTATGGTGCTCTGTAATTAGTGTGGAGTTATGTTGCTTAATTATAACGTTTGTGTAGACATTTGGATTCACTTATAATAAATGATTTTTACTTCAGAAAGTTCTCAAAAATTAAAGAGAGTTTAATAGCCCTTAATTATTCAGAGGAAAAGCAAATAATTACAAGATACACTTCATTGGCATTTGGGCACAGGCCACGACTGTGAAAGCCTTGACCATACTCCACATGTTGCTCCAAACTACTGGCTAACTCGTATCAGATGTTTTTATACCGTTCATTGCCAGAAATTAACGCCTGTTAGATATCGAAAGGAGCTAGGACCAAAAAAGTTTCTGCTAAGCACGGAAAAAAAGACAATGTTAGGTTAATTTACAAGAGGGCCACATAACATAATAGTTCATTATATAAATAGTTTGGCCATATATTTTAACTACACTACTCGTAATTGCAAGTGTTAGGAATGTGTGACGGACGGCCTACAGTAACTATTTATACATTCTATACAGGTGCTGGGGGCGGCGCAGGTGTCGCATAGTCCACTGCATTGTATGACCTTTGCATAAGAATACAGCTTTGGTACTACTAATTGCTAACTGCCTCAAAAGGACACGTTGTTGTAGGTTTTTAAAGGCGTGAGAAGCATTTCGGCTTTAACAACATTTTCTATTTCTAAGAACAGGTGATGTGTTATTAAATATTTTCCATCAAATTAATGACTAGTTAAGCTTTTTTCGTGTGTCAAAGAGGCTTGTTCGCAATCCTGTTAAAGACTAAAAATAAACATATAAGAGACAATTCTTAATTTTCAGAACATACTATTCGAATTTCCCAAGAGAAACATCTAGAAGACCCCGTCCTTCTTTTACTAATGCAACCTTGCTATTAATAAAATTGAAAAAGTCCTCCATAATATTTCAGTCTTAATTTTCTTTGCGGCTAGGAGACCATTGTATGCAATTTTTTGCCCGACGCGATTTTGGCAGTGACGTATCTAATACATTGTAGAGCTTAAAGAAAAAACGCTAGGAATAAATCGAATCACGTACCGATTGGTTTTTGCGATAACCAACAGTTTTTCTAGTATTATTCCTTGTGGTTGTTGTCTAATTTGCGGAATATAGATAAATATCGGCGTACATAATGACAAGTAGGTACCTACCGATTAAATGTTTTCTAACTGAGAATTAAAACACAAGTGAAACATAATACTTAATCGAGATTAGATTGAAATGATTTCAAAACATTTTATTATAAAATAGAATAGAACCTATTGAGAATTGAAATCAACAGAATTATAACTGCAAAACCAACGTTATAGTTCAAAATGTTTGTAAAATTCTAAGTTTTTTGCTACAAGTTAGCACTCGACTTCCGCATTCTTTGTATAACTGAGCACAGCTCTATTGTCTAGCTCATTCGCGTCCATCCTCTCGCTCGAATGGGTATTTCAAGGACCCGTTGACTAGAAGTTTTTATCATCAGGACCACGTAAAAAAAGTTGGAATCACCAAAATATTTTTCACTTGTACAACGTTTAGATTTAGCGTTATTGATTTCCTCTACTTATGAAGATTTCATTAAGAAGTGAAAGTTCACGGTGTTATCTGATTTAATTCTGTTTGATTCATTATTACGAATTCGGGTAGGTACTGTGGTCAGGGGCCAAATGCCGGCGCCCTTTATGAACTGTATAAGGTTCTCGTATGAGGATAAAAAACTGGGATCTATTTTAAATACAAAGAAAGTCATCGCTCCAGAGCGACGGAAGAGACATCTTTAGACAATCACTACAGTTCTATAGATACTACACGTTTCAGCACCATCAACTTATCTTGCATTGCAGCTCAAGTTAGTTCCGCATATTCTAACATTAATTTCTTTATATTCGACCGTGATTCAGTTTCAAATATTTTGTGTTAGTGTTCAAGTCCATCCTCTCGTTGTATTATATATTTCAAGGTCTTCTAAGCAAACAATGACGGAGGTCTCCATTCACGGAACCGAACTGGTGACAAAAAACTGATGAAAGATGTTATCGTTTCATTTTGTTACAGGTTTAATTACTTTATTTCTTTTTGCTTAATACTTAGCTGCCATCAACGTTTCGGATATTGGTATCGACACTGTTTTTGTCACCAGTAGGTCCTTATGATTGATGGATTGAATGATTTTATTGATTTTCAATGCGTAGGGTATCTACGCTGTTTTTATGCCAATTGTTCTACTAATATATGACAACAAGGTTTCACTATTAAGCTTTGAAATTTTAACAACATCACTTGTTAGGTTTTTTAATACAGTCCCTTCAAGAAAAACAAGCTGCCATGGCCGTCTCGCAACGGATGACGTTTATGTTGTTTTCAAGATGACGAACCTACTTTAAATAAAATTTCGTTTATTTTTGTGACATTCAGTCCAGCATCCGTAAGCAAGGTTGCAATAATTTTGTATGTTCCACAATAATTCTGGTCACGTACGCGAATCGCAGTCGATCTGGGAGCCTTATCAGATGCCGCGATAGTGGAATTGGACCAAGGGCGACCCGATAACAAGGCTAGCTGCATACAGTTTATTACCTTCGCACGTCGCGTATGTAATAAGTTTGTACTGTCACATGCCTTTATACACATAAGTTATTGTTATCCAGCATTTGTGATGCATTGCAGTCTTTACCAATTTCTTCTTTTTTAATCTTAAATAGTACATATCACTGTTGACAGAGTGTATGTGGTACGCTCGTAGAAATACCACCGACGCCTTCATAGCCCAGCGTGACGCAAGGTTTTCTTTAAACTTTGGTATGTTTGGATGGAGTCATGTGGAGCTTTATTTGAAGCGACCATCGCAATCCTCATTAGTAACAACGCATCCAGGTGTGACCTCACATAGAACTTAAATTCTCTCGTATTTGAAGTTGGCCGCGTGCACTTAGGATAAAAGAACACACAATACCTACATAATAATTGTGATTCTGGCGTTTATAAACTTGAACGACTTAAAATGTAAAGCAACAATCTGCCCTCGGGAGTATTATGCTTCTATATTAGAACTTAGCTGTCCAAGGCTTCAGTTGAAGCCATGTGTTCGCTGGATATCTATTGGATACTCAAATCATCTGCATACTAAATATTTTTTAGAAGTGTGTAGAACAAAATAAAATTAATATTTACCATGAGTACCTACTTGAGAATGTCGTCGTCTCCGTTGAAAACCTTGAACCCACGACCGCGCACGTAACTGACGCGGTTCACAATGTTATGTGCAATGGCAATTATTATTCAGTTTAAACCAAACATTATTTTGGAAACTCTTCTGAAGCAAGTTTGTAAACTTCTGCAATGGTACTTGCCAGTAAAGTTTGTCGCAGTGTTTTAGTTTTAAAAGTAGTTATAGTATCTACTATACCTAGATACTTTTCTTAATTCATAAAACCATAAGCTATATGCGATTCCATTTATTCATTTACCGTGCTAGTCGCTTTACAAAATTTGCTTATATTGAATTTGACCAAGCATTTATCTGTATCCTTATATTTGCAAGCAATAAATATCAAAAAGTGTAGAAGACCAGTTTTTCCAATCAGTAATCTAAGTAATCTAAAATAATAAACTATTGTCAATCAGCCGTGTTATTTGTGACCGTTGGTTAAATAGTAATTGCGTAAATTATACAGTCCTTGCCGGCAGTAAAGTTTATCTTGACAGTTAAAGGTATTATGTCAATAGGCGATAAAAGATTAAATTCTCAGAGACGCAATAAACATTACATTAAAATAATTACGTTTTGGTGGGTCCGGGTCCGAACACATGCATGCACCTTTTTTTTTCTAATTTCAAATTAAATGCGTATTATATGTTAATTATCAGTATCACTTGCTCCTCCGTGAAAGAAAACAAAGTGCGTGCCTGAAAGTTCCTTATAAACTTCTCGAAAGTTATGTGAAGTCCGCCAGACACTTGGCCAGTGAGATGAATTATGGTCTAAACTTTCTCATATTGCCCAGAAGTGGGACAGTGATATGTGAATGATGATGACGAATATTAAATAATTAGGCGCTGTTATAAAATAAAGGTAACACTGAACATGATGCAGAGAAAAAATTCAACACCTTATGTTGTGTAAAAGGTTATAAAATGAAATTTTTACAATTAACGTTACCATAATAATAATTACGGCCTATCGGAGTTACTGAGCATGATGAAATAATTAATATATCTAAGCCTTTGAAGACAAGGCCTTATGCACCAATCAGACTACTTCTACTTACTATAATCCTTCCTTCTTTATACATATCTAGCTGTACCACGCGGTTTCACACACGTTAAGAATAGTAACGTAATGCTTGATAGTCTATAACCTTCCTCATAAATATACAAAATTAATGTTTAAAATCGGTCCAGTAGTTTCGGAACCCATTCAATACAAACAAACAAACAATCAAATCTTTCTTCTTTATAATATTAGTATAGACAACATAATTCATGCACACAATACATGCCCACACACATTATCGTCACTTAAGTATCCCCAATCACGAAAACAACAAATCACCGACCGCCTAATCCGACCTAAAAGCAGAAGGCCGTACGATAACAGAATGCATTGTTTTCGTGTTATAGAGGTCGCAGCTGATAATGTTCTGACGACCTCGTGAATACGGAAGGAATCGTTACGTATTACGTTACCAATTCGTGTTGACGGCTATCGACGGAGTTATACAACCTCGCGACACGCTAACAGTTTTTGTCGGTTAAACGTTTCTGTAAATATGTCGCCTAACCAACTTCAAGGTTGACCTCGTAGATAAGGCAAGATAATTTAGGACATGCATATCTTTGTGTCCGTGCGCTCATATGGCGTTCTAAAAACCACAGACTGTAAAACTTGCAATTAATATTTTAACATGAATTTTAACGCACGTTTTATCATTGCACCATTTTTATTATTGGAGTAATCACTTTTAATTCCCTCCCCTCCATTTTTTCTTCTCCGACGTGATTTAAAGCTGTTTTATCCATTCACACGTAAAAAAATATTTTATGCCTGTGTTTAAATTTTATTCTCTCTATATACATATACAACTTAATGAAAATGCATACTATAATAATATACTAGGTTATTTTTAATAAAAAAAAATTAAATGTACAAACAATGCAAAGGGCACTCAGCCCCCGTCGAAGCCTGATCCCGATAAATTTTTATATATACATATGTTTTTTGTAATAATACGATAGTAAACTGTACAAAGTGGTAATAATAATATAATTATTCGTACGTTAGTGTGTAGGTGAAATAATATTCAAGGTTTTGAACTCTAGTTGCATTAACGCATTACAGTTGCGCCGCAAATAGCGGGGCAAGGTGGCTTGATAGAATAATACCCCTCCAACCTAGCCTTGCCCCCAATTCGCGACCCAGTTGCTATGTCCTGACTAGGATGCTCCATACACCGTCTGAACTGTGCAATTCTTTAGCATCTTTCATTTCGCTCATATCAAATTAGAGTTCACGACCTTTAATCATTTAAATTGAATCGCACGACACATTTGTATTAAAGCAGATTTGTAGGTCAAGGCGGAATAAACGAAAATAAATCCTTAATTTAACATCTAACGAGTCCCAATCCAATCGTACGTCCAGACCCATCTGTCCCACAGTCTCATTACCAGCGTTGACGTTGCGCCAAAATAGCAATTCGTTTCGTAATATCATTCACCAATTATAAATAGCTGAGCTGAATGTCAGTGACGCACGAGAGTGCATGGTGCGACATCGGCGGGTGAAGCACTGAGGCGCTGAGTCAGACCGGGTCAAGGCTGGCGGAAAATGCCCCGCGATCCGATGACCCGGTTCCACAGCCAACTGATCCGAATACGGTTTTGTCAAAGAAGAACATATCGTCGTGAACTCGTAAGCATTTTTCGTTTCATGTTTTGTAGCGTTTATTGGATTAATTTTTGTTTTAAAGGGCTTTTGTTAATGGTAATATAATAAACTTTGCAACTCTCCTTTAGTATTTATCAGTTGAGCAAAGATAATTGCACCGTCATCAATTATTAGATAAAAATAAAAATAAGCCTATATATTAATTTATTCACTTCTTGCAATTATACTCTTCAATTAAAAAATAAAACTTGAGAGCGATTTTGATTTCGAATGTTTATTTATATTTTGTATAGAAAAACATAATTTTAAATAATCGTTATGAAATCATAAAATTTAATGTAGAGTCACTATATTGGGTGCCCCACTGACCTGTTTTTCCGATTTCCTCCAGTTACCGTAATCATGTAAAATGTAATAAATTAATTCAACAAAATAAAAATTTGCAACACTATTTCTCTGGCTGACATGTAATCTAAATGGAACACAGTTGACTTTATACATCTTAACTTTATCGATACATTTTCATAATAATAATTGCCAAAAGATTGGCAGGATGCATATCGAGTCGCTCGCATCATCCGTGACCCATTTATTTACCCGACCTCCCCTCAGGTGCTGAGTGCCAATTGTCGCTTTTGATTCATGTGTCCGATTCAACCGACCTTCACTGGTTTAGTGGTTGTTACTCATCAAGATTATGATTGAGGTTATTACGATTAAAACTGAAAGCGGTTTGAATCAACGTGGTCTGATTTTAAATTTTGGTAATTTATTCGTCTTGTTTACCACATCTTAACTCAGTTTACAAACACATTTATGAATGTAAAATATTTTTTAGTACTTATAACCTATACTATGGTACAAAGTATGTTGGGTACTAAAATATATTCTGTGCTCTAACTAAAATTCTATGGTTCCTTTATACGAAGCCAAGATCATTTGTTATTATTTAAAAAGTCAAATTGCTTAAACGTGCAACTATGTGAATAATGTTACGTCCACGTAATCCATAGAATAGGATAATCAGGGCGTATGCCATGAATATATAATCGCAATTTCGAACTAAGTTCAACTAACACTTCAATTTAATCGAGCGTAGGTACTCGTAGACAAAACTGCGTCACGTCTAATCACTATTAATATTGTTCTAACTGAAGACGATAGAATAAAGAAAAGTAAAGATTTGATTGTAACATTTATAACCCTACTTAGATTTTTGACTGAGCATTATTTTTCATATTAAAAACATATGAATAAAATAGTATATAATTTACTGAAAGTAAACAAGTTTAAAAATATTTTATTTTGGTTTAAGGTTCAAAATATGTAAGAAAGATTTTATTATTTTATTACACTTTGGGGGAAACAATTTGAAGAGCAAACGAAACATTCTAGTAACGAACACATTATGTTAACTATTTATATCGGTGAATACAAAGCTTATTGTAAAAGCGATTTTCATTTCCAAATGTCACTAATATCACGTATTTACTTAATACTTTGTAGGACTAAGTATCTTCTATTATTGAATATGTGGTACATGTTGGCAACATTGACAAGTGTCGATCAAAACAAAAGGCTAAACAATGTCAGAAAGGCAATAATCTATTCATTTGAAGCCGTAAAATTTAATAACTGTAATTTATGATATAGGTAGGTAAACAACTTGTGCCAATGTCAAATGTGCAACGACTAGAAGTAAATAAATGTACTTGAACGTAATTATATAATTACCTACTGAAGTTGACCTAAAGTGAAATTAGTGATTGAACTTAAAATAGGTTAAAGCTTTACTTTACACTTGATTCTAAGTAGTATTGATTGATCAAAAGGGCACCTGAAGCTGATGAAATAATTGATTAATATGTATATTTAACGTACATTAGGTGTATGTAAGTAATTAAGGACCTTACATTGAATAAATTAGTTTGAAATTTGGACTATATCTAGTATACATACAATAACATGGTGATATGCAATTATTGGCGTTGCTTCCTCCCTTCACTCCTATTTTATTTACGTTTAAGATTAAACTTTATGACTTTTAACGGCCACGTACATCAAAATACCTTTGTCGGTATGCGTTACGTAAGTCGTCTCATAGAGTCTTGACAAACAGAACGTTATCACGTTTCAAGGGCGCGCGCTGCCATGTGCTGGACAGACTGCGCGTTCACCATGAGGTAATAATGATCACAACGACATGCATTCCACAGATAATGGTGACGCGCTTGTGTGGGACATACATTGATCACATACGAGCGTATGCTAGTCCCAGTCGCAAGTCTTTATGAGAATAAACAAAAAAGTGAAAGAAGGAGCACATGCAATGCAATGTAAAATTTGTAGACATTGAAATCCACGGAGTAGGGATTTGGACATTTTGGTTGGTCACACATTTTGTATCAGAATTATTTAGGCTAGTAGTGTCCCCGCTTGAATCCCGCCAATTCATACTAAAGCATAATATGCAAC
>DWQK01004099.1:0-10790 GCA_018231225.1 Noctuana stator
TCGAACCATGAAGCTAATAAGTTAACACAACATTTACTGGTTCTTAGGCGGTACGAAGTTCGCCAGGTCAACTAGTTGATTATAGATATTAAAAAGTCTTCATAAGTTGAAGTATTTAATATCTATACGGTGTAACATGGTCCTCAACGACAAATTACCGTTGTCAAGGTGTATGAAATCGAAGTAATGGGAAGTATTTGATTATTTTTATTTATATAATTGCTTTATAATATAATGAATATAAATATTTGTACATCTTCAAAGCGTCAAAACTCTATAGAAAATAACATATTATTTCAATAATTAGTATAATAAAAAATGTGTGATCTTTCTAAGTATTGAGTATTTAAAATCATTGGGTGGATACAGAAGACACATTCTGACACATGTTAATTAATAGAAACCGGTGCTAACGAGATTAGTAAGATTTACGGGAATATCAGCACACGATAGTTACATAAACGGAACTCTCAATCAATAAACAGAGATTGTGGGTATTGAGCGATAATAGCGTTCGTTAATGATACCTACAACCATCGTTACCAAGTAATCACTCTCTTGTATGCGAAGTTTGCTAGAGAAAACCTGATTATGTGTTTCCGGAACAATATAATAATTAAATATAATTATTACATTACAACAGCTAAAACATGACAAATAATAAATAATGCTATAAAACAAAATATCTTAAAGCCACGTTGCAACACGCTGCATTTAAACTTTGTCTGTATATTATCGGATATTTAAATACAAAGCTATTTTCAATGACACTTGCGATGTGTTTATAATTGTAAATGTCCATGTGTTTGAAGGTACAGATTTATACGGGCCGTCCTCTTGGGGTAAATGATGTGGTTTGCATTTGCTTTTCCCGTTTACCGCGTCGAGACAGTTACAGATTTCTAACCGCGCTGTTGCATCAATTTGGAATGGAAATAATTCTTTACGTTTTCTTCTTAATAGGTACTACGAGTATGTCCAATTGAGTGAGGACAAAATACCGATAAAAATAAAGAAATTGTTATCATTCATTATTTAAAACAATATTAGACCTGTAAGCATACCGCTCATTTAATGACTAGCAATAGAAATATTACGAAAAAAATAAAATAAATCTACGATTACTTTGCGGGATTAATAGACAAAATCCTGTCTACTTATGTAAGCCTGTACGATTTGGATGTATTTGGTAATAATATTGTGTATTACGAAATAAATAGGTTTGGAAGACGATAAGCGCGGACAGAAAGCGGTTTGGTTATATAGGGGATCCGTCGCGACTAAGCTTTGCGAACCCTTTTTTCCGTCTTCGTAAATCGTCGGAGATTAAGCCAAAGAGCTCACACCTTTTCCCAAATATTTTTTTGCAGTTTTTAACCGTACGTAAGGCCCTTGATACAAATGTTATAGGCCAATCAACAGCTTAGTGAAAAGTTTCTTGTTCTGATTGTATGTGGATTTACTAAAATCTCATGAAACAACTATCGAAACTATAGTTCCAGTAGATTGAATTGAAATATATTAAAATATTACCGCAAATATATTTCACCTCATGGTAGCTTAGCTTTTTCATATGAATTTGACATCATACCTATAAAGCTTAAAGGTTTTTTTGTATATTGTGTATTGAATATCTATAAGATTTTTATAAAAACTACACCAAAAACTTAAATATATGTTTCATCACTTTATATTTGTTACATGATATAAAAGAAATGTTGGTGGGTAAGTGTTAAAGACATAACTGAAAAACTAGTCGCTGAAAACATTTGTTTATCTTTCTATTTCGATATTCAGTACCATTGTTTTTGACGTGGAATGAAAAAATTGCATTGTAAACATTTAGAGAAAATCTTTTTACACGCGGCGAGGGAACGTAAAAGTTTGTTCGTTTCAAATTCAATATATTATGGCGAGCGTGCTCTCGCTCAGCCGACACCGAAACTCACTCGAGCGTTGCTCACAGAAAATTTATTGTTTTTCTAAGAAAATTTCCTTAGCGCACCGCATCCCCAAGTCCCCAAGAGAGTTACGAAAACCTTAATGATATCCTGATGAATGTAGCAATAACTAATTAAGGTTTTTTTACGCTTTGAGAATAAAAACTATTCGGCGTAAGAAACAATCTAAACCCCGCGTCAAATACGAATACGTAATGCATCTATCGGTAGTGTTAATATAAAGATTTGAAAGTCTATTAAATCGATCTCTAGACTTTAGAGTCTTTAAATGTACTATTTGGTCCTTAAATTATTGTGTTAATGTTCTATCCAATAATGTTTTATCCTCATATAGTGATAAATTACAAAAACGACACTAACAGGCTAGTCATAAAATAAAATACATCATTGAACACATTACATTCTGTGAAAAATCGTTAGTCCGTGCTCACGTCGGAGAAACACGTGCGCACAGGGCACTCCTGAGACTGATCCCTCCTTCTGCTTAGATTAAATTTGTTCCTATAAAAATGTGTCCTTCAGTCGATAACGTCGAAAATGTGCAGATGTCGCCGGGCAGTGTATGAAGCTCGCGATAGGGTTCGCGACGTGCCGAGCCTACTGACGGCCGGGACCGCTATCCCGATCACATTCCTGGTTGAATAGAAAAAATAAAATAGAACTGCTGAATCTTAGCTCATTCGATTGCGACGACTAATGTTACGTGATGACAAAAAAGAAACTGTGTAACCGATCCACCTATTTGGCCCTAAATACGCGCACGTGGGTAACTCTCGATGATGCATTAGACATAGTGAAAAAATTCACAATTCCATTTTATCACGCCCGCAAACCAGGCAATCAACAGCAAAATAAGTAGACTTTGGAGTTTTGCATTAAAAAAGAATTAAGGGGAACACTCAGACAAAACTTTTATTTCACGATCAGGAACGAAGACTTGTACATTTAGCTATGAAAAATGAGAATCACTTTGGAGGCAGAGAATCGAATCAATATTTAAGACATGAAAGTTGGAATCGGAAAACTTTTTGTTTAAGATTTCGAGTCATTGGTATATAACTTAAAATTCAATAAACGTATAAGTTGAAATATGTATATGTATAGATTAATGTGAAACATTAATACCAATTCATAATTATTACAATACATATATAGACCACAGTCATTCTAAAATATAATAAATCTATACATATACTAATAATCCGATGTTAAGGGCAAAGTTTGTATGGAACGTGATTCCTTGGTCTAATTAATTAAAACTATGAGTACGAAGTTGTGGGCACTAGCTACAATATGTCTGGAAGTTTTTTGTGTGATTGTTTATGGAATTTTGGAATAGAAAGAGCTGTCTTCTTAGCTTGAACCGTCAACTAGATTAGTGTGGGTTAGCCGCCAAAGAGGCTATTGTTTAGTTTGGCGAGGCTCGCCCGGCAACAATGCCTTCATCCTTCGATAATGCTTGCAGCCTGAACGATCAATCTTTGGGCTATTACGATGTTTTAGCGCCTTGATGTATTGTTTCAACTTCAATAAAGTTTTGATGAATTTTCTCGTGTTCTCTCCAAGCCTTTGTTAAATTGAGGCGTCGGTTATTGATGAATAATTTGACGGCTAAGTAATGTTTTTGTAATTATTCACGGTCCGATGCCGAGGAATATTGTAACTCTAATCGAAATATTTAGATTTATGTCGTAATTAGGAAGTTAATATGAATGTGTTTTCATTATTCTGTTATATTAGCGAATTCTATTATAAGATATTCAAAAGTATTTACAGAATTTTGGTATTCATGTTTAAATATTCCATGAGCTTTTCATAACACTACGGGGCTGAACGTAATAAATATATCACGTATGTAAAAGAGGTTTGAACGTTTCTCACTACCACGTAATGGCCGACAGAGCTTGATACACGTGCAGCCATCCTAAGAACAATAATATTTCATACATCCGCTATTATTCGTCGCTTAGCGCGATAGGAAAATCATAAATTTAAGGGAAAGAATTTTCTTTATAGTCTTCTGAAAAGTTCTTCTTACACGTACAAGCAAACATGTGAGGCAAAATGGCACGGAATTGGAATACCATCTATGTTTGTAGGCGCACCCCACTTTTCAAATTTTCTTTTACAATTCGACGAGGTAATACGCGTTTTATTGGATCGTTTCTGTTTTGAAATAAAAATAAATTGTTGTTACATGATAATCTTCTAGGTATGTCAGAATCGATCTCATTTAAATACAATAATATCAAGAGAACGCTTTGATGATATATTATATGTACGACTACATACATGTGCGTGCAAGTCATCTTTTCTGTCTTACTGATCTTTTTCAGTTGAGCACATTGAAATTGAAATTCACCGGTATGTGAGTTTCAATAACAAGCGAGTGAATATCATTGATGAATAATAAGGTATTGAGATACGTCGAATGAAATATTCTATAGATTTTATTGTTATTCTGTTTCTCTCTTTAAAGCTTTCAATTTGGTTAAATTTATATACGTAACAGAAAAAAATATTACTTATAAGTTGTGAATAATATTTTATTAGTCTTTTTCGGGTTTTGATTTATCTGTTTTATATTTATAGACATTGCTAAAATTTTTAATAAATAAAAATGAAAGCCATTATAATAAAATTTAATGCAATGAAAAAGTTTTATTTTTCTTTATTAATATACTGATGAAACTGCTAAGAGACTAATACCAAAATCATTTCAACCCTGCTAATTATACCAATGAGTGAGTGAATGACGTGTTGGGACCAGAACGGTAAAATGTAAATTCAAACATGTCGCGCGTTGAATTTTAAAATCGTCCGATTGCTGCGTTATGGCGTAGAATTTTTGAATAGCGCCATTTTGTGAAATCGTATAAAGATGTAGCGGTGTCTGAATGAAAAACGATACTTGAAAATAGAGGCAAACGTCGAACGACATAGGTACGAGCACAGCGTACCAGCGTTCCGTTGTAGTTTGCGGTTGTGCGCGCCTGACAGATCCATGAATCGTGTGGGCGAATACACGATAGACTTTTCAATAGAGTGTTTGTTTTAGAACAAAACAAATACCAAATATTCCGCCAGTGGCAAAAAGTCGACTTGAAACATAGAAAGTAAATTAAAAATTTTAATCTATCCTAAATAAAATACAATGATGGGATGATTTTAAATTGACGTTAATGTTTGAATTTCTAGATAGTTAATAATATTGAAGCAGACAGCCATTTTAATTCAATATAAGTATTAAAGATATCATTAGGTAGGTCAAGTAATTTACATTGAAATTTTGTAAAAATTTCAATGTAGTTTTCCGCACGATTACGCAAGAAAATAAAATGAAAATTTAACTTCAATTTCTCAAGCACACCGTGAATTGAAAAATTGTATATTTGTGAAACAATACTTCCAGTGCCGGACGGTGGCAGCGCCTTAAACAAATTTGCTAGCGAATTGAAATGTTGAGTTTTAGAATTTGAGAGCAGAAATGATTTTGCTGCTTAGTCAGAAGATTAATGAAATTATTAAATAATTTAAAATCATGTTTCATTATTCATATAAATCACAAATTCTCGTTGCACAAACTTTTTTGTACTAGTTAAAAAGTTTTATAAGGAACACCAGATTTCTTGCAATGCAAAGTTGGATAAGACAAAAATAGTAAGATTATGACAGCTCACTTTAGAAGTGTATTTTGGTGAATACGGATTTACTAGAGTCATTACAGACATTACATAATGTACATACATTTTGATAGAGGTAGTGACAGATACCTAATATTATACTTATCGTAGTTTATTAACATGATTCTGATCTGTTCATGAAATGATATATTCCGTGCTTTGGAAAGCACGTAAACCTTGTGTCGTTTTACTTAAACCTGGTCGGAGGCCTTTAGGGCGGTTTGACAATATCTAATACTGGTTGGCCACTAACCTCTATGTGCGCTTCGAAGTTGCGTGGTTGTGGGGAGAGGCTTGTGTCCAGCAGTGGGTTATAAAAAGGGTTGCAGTCATGAACAGGAATCTATTATTGTAGTCAGTTATGCAATTGTAAGTTAGTCACGTATTTACTATTCCTTGGACATGGAAATAATATACGAGCTGTCCGACACACTTTTGATTTGTATGCAGTAAGTTAGCTGTATTATAAGCTCCTCCACTAGACAGACCACACTCGAACTCTAAAATAAAAAAGTCTGTTTGCAGATTTATGTGCGGTAAATGGCGATAACAGGATTTCACAGGTTCCCATATAGTAAACGAGACTTCGACTGTTTAAAACTAAACATTATCGACCTATGCCCATTCCGAATATTTTTAATCTACTTCCGATTTGGCATGATTAGGTATGTTAAAGTGTACCTGTCCTTTACTAACTAAATGTACAGTAAATAACAGAAAGAGTTTTACTGTTCTTAAATTAAATGGTATGGAGATACACTACTAGTTACAGCCGTTAGTACGTGAAGATATAAGCAATCTTTTTAATCACATAAATTTTTTTGGTATGCTTTATTTTAAATTATATAGAAATGATTTTAAGGAAATGAGAGCCTCTTTTTTAAAAATGGATTATATAAATATGAGATGATGAGCTGCAAATATTACGGAAACTGTCCATAGAATTTGTTCAGGCAACGCTGTAATGCATGAGAATTGAAATACCGCGTTCGATTTGAAAATGTCGAGATAAAGACATCAATCACTCGTACCTGAGAACATTCAATTCTCGAGCGAATACAGCCAACAGAGAAAATAAAAGTTTGTGAAAGGTATAATCGATTACACTTAATATAAGAAAGAAAGAAATAAAAAAAATATTTTGCACAAGTCAGGACCGCAGCAATAAAATAATCTAAAACTATTCCTACATATACTTATTAATCGTAATATGATCTGAAATATTTATATAAATAATATTTCTATGAAATGTTTATCTATTTAATACGATATGAATTATAAATAAAACGAAATTTTATTATTTACAATATCACATTTGTTATAATATTAAAAGTAAGGAGACATACAAGTACGAGAGGCGGCTGAAAAGTTCTGAGCCTAGGGCATTAAAAGTGTAGATAAAAATCTAAATAAAATTTATTTTTCAATATAGTCCCCCTGGACTTCAATGCACCTTTGACATCTTTTATAGAGGACTTGTATCCCTGATAAAAAGTAACCCGCGTCTTTGGCTTCAAAGTGGTCATTAACGGCCGCCTTCATCTCTTCATCATCCCCAAATCTTCGTTCCCTAAGGTCTTTTTTTTAATTTTTAATTAAAAAATTGCTAGGAGCCAGATCTGGACTATAGAGAGGGTGGTTCACTTCATCGAAGCCAGTTTCTCGCAAGGCTTGCCTCGCAATGCGCGCCGTGTGAACCGGCGCGTTGTCTTGCAAAAACAAAACTCCTTTGTTGATTTTGCCTCTTCTTTTTTCGACAATGGCTTCGCGAACTTTTTTTAAAAGCCCAGCATAATACTCGGCATTCATTGTAGTTTTTTTGGTAGGTAATCTATAAGCAAAACTCCTTCGCAATCACAAAAAATGGTGGCCATGAGTTTGGAAGCCGATTTTTCCACCTTGAACTTATTCGGCGGCTTTTCCCCCTTTTCTATCCACTGCATTGACTCCTGTTTTGATTCTAGGTCATATTGTCGGATCCACGTTTCATCAACGGTGAGAATACGAGTGCAACTTTCTTCCAAATTATCCTTGCACAAGTCTAAAAATTCTTGGGAAGTTTCAATGCGCCGCTGCTTGTCAAGTGGCGTGAGCATTTTTGGCACCCAACGCGCACTGACTTTATTCATATAAAAATTATTGTGCATAATGTCTCCAACTCATTCCTTACTGATGCCCACCTCTTCTGCTATCTGCCACAATTTAATTCGGCGATCGTCCAGTACAATTTTTTTTACTTTTTCGATGTTTTCATCAGTGACTGCGGTATTCGACCGACCCGAGCGGGGGTCATATTCCAGAGTCTCTCTGCCTTGTTGGAATAGGCGTGTCCATCGTTTAACCGTGGCAGACGACGGTCCAGATTCCCCGTATACACTTGAAGTTTCTTCGAAAATTTCTTTTGTTGTTTTCCCCTTTTTTACGAGGAATTTGATGACGCGATGCTGAAACTTCGTTAATTGCAGCGATGATTCAGACATGGTGATGTTCACAGTTCAATTACTCAAAGCGTAATGAAGCTAATGACTTGAAACTTCGCTTGTATGGTGGGTAGATGTCGTTCAACTAGTGACCCATCAGACGAGGTAATAGTACGACTGCAAGTATCTTAGGCTCAGAACTTGTCAGCCGCCCCTCTATCTACTTCGTAAGAGTTTTTTTGTTATTTTTCCCTGAGGTAACGTTATTAAATTTTTAACAGAATTAAAAATCTTTCATAAATTACAAAGGCAAACTATTCTATCTTGTATTTTCATGAAGGGACAACGCAGCACAAACGAAATCAATGACCCGTCCCGCCTGAACCTGAAACGAACGTGCGCCGGACATTTACGTCAAATCTGCAAAAATACCCAGCACTCTTTGTGGAGTACCGGGCGAACTAAAAAGCAGCCACGAATGCATCCGTATGCTTATTGCTTTATTATGCAGTGCCACGTTGTAGGATGAACGGATCCAAATAAACAGCGAAATTTCTTCGATATTAATATTATTTTCATGTTTCATCACTTCACATTTAATAGGTAAACTTCATATTTAATTTAACTGGTAAAAGGTTCAGTTTTTGTTTTATAAATAACGTTTAATGAGTTAATGTAGTTAAAAATAAAGTACTGGTAGGTGTAGGAATCTATTGATATGATTATCTTTAGTTTATTATTATTTATCGCCTTGTTATTAAGTATTATATTTATTGCTTTTACTTTTCGCTGTTAAATAGACGTAAGTAAGAAAGTCAGAATAAAAACCAAAGTAGTGTTGGCTAAGTGCTCATGTGGTTAACTATTACTTTTAGTAGTTTCTTAACTACGTGAGTGACTATTAGTTTTGAGATCGTACCAACATAAAACACAAAGTTAGGCAACATCGGGTAAAATATTAAGTTGGATGGGTGACCTCTACTCGTAGTTGCAATAATCTATGCATAGTTCGGAGAGCACGTTAAATAGTTTGTTCGGTTTGTAGTCATTTGATAGCAGTCACTAAACAATGTTCAATATCTAATGGGCAACGTGGTCTTGCTAATAACACGTATCATGGATCTGTGTAAGAGAAGAGTAATGGAGTCAGAAATTGGCCTCAGTGGAAAATTACGAGTAGGTACATACGGGTAATTAAATTAATGAATGTGAGAAATTTTTCAACAAACACATAAAATTAAGCTTAAGACTTAAAAAGGCTTACATATCGCCGTAGAAATATCGGAGAGGTCTCCGTCCGATTTGTATACCTGTTCAATTTATTTCACACGTCATTAATATCGTGATTGATTTCGACGCTGTCCCTAACGATACATGAAATATTCTCACTCATTAAATCCTGTGCCGCGAGAGTGGAGTGCCAGCGAGGGCTCTCATTCAATCAATAAATATATGATTTTATATGACAATATTCGTCAATTAATACCGAGGATATTGTTAGTGATGGAAATGTCGAACTATTTTTATTAGTTTATACCTATTTTATTCACTCTTAATTATAATATTTTGGCATCAAATTTTTTATTATTATTGAATGTTTAATTGTGGATTACTGTACTTTTATATAATAATAATGTCAGCAACAAGATATACGGTGAAATAAACCGTATGATATTATACGGTGATGTAAAAATGTGATCACTCATAATACGAGAATCTATTTTTATCGGAACTGCATCTCGAGTCTCAGAACTCAAATTTACAATTCAATAGAAACTGCACAAGGCTTTGCATGCCAATACGTCCATTTGGGGCACACACGATCGACATCCCAATTGAAAGATGAATGAAATCATTCAACAACGAAATTCACTCCAATCATATAGAAACTCCACAAAAAGAACTTGAATGCTTTTCTACAATGAATAAAGAAGACTAGACCAGTTTATGTATGCTACCACCAATCTTGTAAGTTTGTATGATCGTTTATTTGTGTGATGGTTTTCACCACTCTCCGACGTAACCCCAAAAATCCGTACCTAATCAATTAGAATGAACAGGACATTGGACAGCGACTGCCATACGGCCATTATTCAATCGAAACGATATGTCTCGTTCGTAGCTTCGAACTGGAGCGTAGCGATAGCTGGCTCCGCAAAAGTTGGCACGGATGGCGACCGAGACCACTGCCAATTTCCATTAGCCCATCATCCAAAACGAAAAAAATGCATAGACGATCACTTTTTCATTCAATTAAAATTGGCTACAAACCAAAACGCTTACACGTTTTGGAGGCAAAAGGGTGGATGCCTTTCATAAAACATTTAATTTTATTTCGCGTAACAATGTACCCTTTGTTACAGTTCAGGTGGATTTTATTCCGAATTAGAGCGCTGCTCGTTGGTGCCGTATTGCATTATATACCCCACAATTGATTATGGAATTGTTGCTAAGAACATTGAAAATCCATAAGCTTTCAATATCCCCGAGTTAACTCGGGTTTTGTTCCCAATGGCTGCTCGATCTGAATATCAAAAATGTGAAAGCAGTACTCAGTAAGCGAGACACGTATATCGGGACCCTATCACTTCGCTCTTTACTTACTTGCTGGGCGCCATCTGCACATTCTCTACCTAATCCAGTAACAAATTTGATTATGTAACAATATGGAGTTGGTTACATTTTCTTCAATTCTTTATTTATATTGGTTATATGTATATTTTTTA
>DWQK01004100.1:0-10790 GCA_018231225.1 Noctuana stator
ATGATAATGATAAATATTCCTCAAACTTTCTCATTTATTTATTTATTAATTATTACAATACACCGTAACATTACAGGATGTATTGTATCAAAAAGACGTAGTATGTCTGGTCTCCGGGTCAACTCTATTCTGTAATGTCTATAACCAAAAACATTACATTAACATTTCGAAAGTACCCAAAGGTTATTGAACTCTCTGTAATAGTGAGGTTGACAAATTAAAACGAAATGATTTACCTATCAGTCCACAACCATCAATCATTTTACTCCAGTTGATAAATGATCCAGATAAAAATTTGGATTCCAGAAAAATTTCACGATTTTATTTAACAAAATTAAATCTGAAATTTTTAGTAGTATAAATTGGTTTCACAGTCAAAATTCATTATTTTATTTTTACTTTATAATAACGCTAATTTTTAATTTGGAATTCAAATAATTTAATACAAATAATATAACAACATCATCACATAAATTAAACGTCCTAAGTGAAAAGCTTAATTGACGTTTCCGAATCGGAACCAAAATATACAAGAATATTTCAGCAATATTATAAATCGATACTCCTAAGTTTGAAAGGCTCTCATGACAAGGAGCTGCTTACACAAGCGGCCGGAGGGTCACTCGCCTTCTCAAGCACTTGCGACGACAGTTTAAACCGGAAATTTTTAGACAACAGACGGAGAGAGAATCTCGTCTGCTTTGTCGTCACACCTTGTTAAGTATTGTGTCTAGCTAGCGATTAATAAATTATATCGTTAAAGATGATAATAATAAAAGAATAACGCTTCATAATCACAGCCCCACTAGGATTCCCTGTGTCGCGGGAGCCATGGACACACACAAAGACAGAAATCTAAGAAAGAAAGAACGAACAGAACGAACAAAAATCTAAATTCATCATTTAAATTTCTGCCGCGCCAGAGATCGAACCCGGAACCCTTCGAGTGGTGGACTGGCGTGGTAACCACTACACCACGTGGGACGTCGTTAAGATAAAAGGAGTTATTCAAATTTATTAAACTATCTTTTACCTTTAATTAACTAAAGGAGGCCTTTGAACTTTTAGGTTTATAAGAACAGATGTCAAAAGATGATCATAAAGGATTAACTTAAAAGGTAGACTAAATAGTCTACCTTTTAATAACAGTGCTTTACAAATGTAAAGCACTGTTATTTTCTAGATATTAATCCATCTTACCTCGAGTTTTTCCTTCGAGGGACACAGTGGGGTTACTATCCCCTGGTCATAACTACCCGCAGTTTGACGGTGCATCGTAATTAATTCATAATTGAAAAATCTCGCCTTAAATGCCACGTATCACTAACACGATTTGCAATTAATTTGAAGCTTGGCGATTAATAGACAGTCGAAATCAGGCATCGTTTGACCTTAAGACAAAAACGAACAGACATAAAAACCCTATTACTCCTAGCTAAACTATTGACAAAGCGACAATTGCGGCGATGACAGCGAGCGGTCGGAGAGTCGGGATTAAAATGGCTTCGTCTAATATTGGGATGAAAAACGTTAGCAAAAAGATGAAGGGACATTTGAGCCCTTGCTTTTTGTCGTGAGACAGGGAAGGGGCGTGTCAAAGGACTATGTACGCAGGGAATCTAAAAAAGACTGAACCGTGTAAATATAGTATCAGTAGGAGAGATATTCATCTTAGTGCAAAGGATGATTTTGAGACTGAAGCTACTGTTATTCATCGCTTTCTTTAATTACTTTAAAGAAACACTTGCTAATCAACTTAGTTTTGCTTAATCAACTTAATTTAGTTATATTAAAGTAATTTGATTTATGTTGCTAATCAACTAACATCAAATTACTTTAATATAACTAAATATCGTACATGATTTGTTTAATCTATCAAACTTGTTCATCAAATTAAAACGATAATAAATATGTTTAGTTTATTGAAATAAGAACAAAAATAAAGACAATCGTTCAACGCAATCATAAAATATTGGAAATCCATTTAATACGCGAATAAAGTAAGTCCTAAAACAATCCATAGATTGCTCGCTCTGTTGTTCTTTCCGTGCAAACTTCGCGTCGACATTCTTTTTGCCTTTGTCGTATATAAATTTAGTGAATAAGTTTTTTAATACCACCACCGGGAACAAGAGGTAGACGACGGGAAGTAGAAAGAACAATATCACCCTCTTTGGTACGTATTCGAGACTTTGTTAGTGGAAGTCTATGAAAACTGAGAACTTTACCAATTTCTACTATAAAGCAATAGCCTTTCGATAAGAAGAGTTTTCAGGCAGGCTAACTTTATATGAGGAAACCAACTTAATTCCTAGAAAGATACACCGATATATGTACCTGTCGCAAAGGGATATAATACAATTAGCAGTTCACCTTTCATTTTAA
This sequence comes from Noctuana stator, assembly GCA_018231225.1. Taxonomy (NCBI): domain Eukaryota; kingdom Metazoa; phylum Arthropoda; class Insecta; order Lepidoptera; family Hesperiidae; genus Noctuana; species Noctuana stator. The sequence continues at coordinate 2,386 of DWQK01004100.1, forward strand.
TATCTGCTAGTACTTATTTAGTCGACTTTGTTGCTTGACTCTTTCTTAGTTCGCGTTTATCGCAAGTCGTTCAATATACTGTACTTATTTGTTTTAATGATACAATGCAGTAATCGATTGGGAAGCGTTCCCGTCTTCTCTTGCGATAAAGTTTAATAAGTATTTATTGAGTATTTATTCTCAATTTAAAATTGCTGTTAATTCCACTTCAAGAACCACTATGTTCTACGAGTAAGAAAACGAAGAAAAAAGTCAATACTGGCCTACATATATGATAATTATGTCCTAAATATAACATAATAATTCTAATAATTCTTTAATTCAGATACCAAGTTGTACAAACATTAACCGGAATACGAATAAGCTAAGTAAACTTACAATATGAGATAACTACGAGCAGACTCGTAGTGGCGTATATGAGACAAATTTGCCTTGGAGACCGCCATGTGTACACTAGTGACATCTGCTGACCGTATTATTTTCTCTCGCTCTGCGGAAAAGCCGCAAATGGGCACGTGTAAGCTTTACTTATTTACGTATTTTCTCATTGATATTTAGCAGAGTTCGAATTTAAAATATTGATTATGTTTTTAACTTATTGCCTTGCAACAAAAGCAATTTGTTTATTTTGCGATATGAAAATGTCACCTCTACTTTTAACAAAACATGACTTCCTCTTAATTTAATAATAATTCCCTAACTTTCGATTTATCTTTTCGAAAAAAGAAATTAAAAAAGGGAATTAAATTACCAGCACACTTCAGTCCCACAAAGGAGCGAGCTCCGGCCACCTAGTTAGGTAATAGCGCAAGAGGTAATATTAATATTAACAATGAATTCTCAAAGAGTATCATTACTCGTCCTTAAGAAGCTCTCTGGTGCTCGCGACAGATTACGCAGAAGATCTTTTCTGTGAAATGTAGAGAGAAAATTTTACATTTTTAATGCGCAGCATCAAATAATTTCATACAGAATTTTACTTTAGATGGATTCTCTATATTCCATAGTTTGTTTATATTTTAAACAAGGTAATAGAACGCTTAATAGTTCTTAAATAAATAACCGTTTTATACAGAGCGAGGTCAACATAATTTTAATGTAATTTCAAAAACATAAAGACATTTCGCTATCGAAAGCAAAACCCTGTTAAATATACCATTCATTTTACAAGACCAGATTGTCGTAGCACCGCTACGCAATTCGTAGCGGTTTACGTAGAAGTAACTACAAGATATTGCTCTCACGAAGAATATTATAACAACGATATTGTGAAGGGTAGATATAAAGAATGACCTTTTCTCTTTAATTTCATTCATTTCAAACCATGTAATACTTGTGTGCAGCTATTTTAAAATGTAACTAAAACAAAACTCTATTAAATCAGTTTGAACAACTACGTGTAACAATAAATAAATGTTATTCAGTGAAAAATAATATTTTCACAACACGACTGAATTTTATTCGTTAATATTTAGCATGTTGAATAATAATAAGATAAAATTTCAATCATATTATCGAAACAAACGACACCACATTTTGCGGTGATCATAAATTTATTTTATAATCAGCCCAGTGGAACACAGCATTTTCATTCGCAAAACAATTTTGAGTTGGACCCGCGATGACATTATCTCGTACAAAGAGCGCGTTTACAAAACATAGGGAACATTAACACAGAGGAGCTTTTGACTCGAGCATTGTTTGCGTAAAGAGACGTCCGACGTCTTTCACGTCGGATTTTATCTCTTTGAGGCGACCGCGCGACAGCACTGCGCCGATAATCAAGCAAAAACTATTCAGTCTTTATCAACGTAGGCGACACCTGTTGGTATCGCAAACAAACCGCTTATCTACAAGCATTCTCGTACCCATTCAAGAGCGAAAACTCCATTAGAAGCGATAAGCGAAGGGTCGCTGACGGTACGCACTCGCGTCATTTTTCAGGTGACGTCAAAGGCGCTGGGGCATTATTAATAGCGCAAATGAGTTTGCAAATTGGCCGTATCCAGCTACCGCGGTCCGACTGTCTCCGACCGCTTTTGTCTTCCACTCCGCTCGTTAATTTTCGCCTTTTTTCCGCAACGAAGATAGCTCTTCATTATTTGGACGAAGGAAAATAAATTCGCGGCTCGACCGCCCGTCGAAATTAATAATGGAGACTGGTACAACGTTGGCGATTTATCGCTCTATTATGGACAATAAATTTATATTATAAATACGCTAAATGGGCGCGCGGACGTCGGCTGGCAAGGGTGTCATGTGCCGCGAGTTACAGGAATCGAATATTATCATAGTATGTCATTTCATGCAATTGAACTGAAGAACCGTGTGACGTAAGCTTATTATGTAGGATAGTCACTCGCACTACCCAACGGTATTGCGATCGACGCAATTTACTATTAAACGCACTTTGGTTTATTAGTAGATTATGAGCAAGTGTTTTTAATTAAATTGCCAGTAAAACAACAAAAAGATGTGTTACTTTTGCTGCGGGAACAACAAATAAATGTTTTCTATTTTAGGTTCCATGTTTTGTATTTCTAAGTCGATAAAACATCTATCTTCAGACTATCTAGATCATTAATACAGTTTTTAGTTTTATAGATTTAAGGTTAATCTTCTGCGATTGGTAGACCGAATAAAACTAACAGTACTCGTACATTCGCAACATCTACAATTCCTGGCACGAACGAGTAATATCACACTGCACTTTCGACCAGAGGGCTATATATCATGAAATGAAAGTTCTTCCCGCCAGGAAATGCGATTAAAATGCCGCGAAGCCGTTAAAGAATGGCCGACAATGGAATGACTGCGCTAGTTTGAAAAATATTATTCCATTTTTAAAGTTACGTCATTCAACTAAATATTTCAGTTTACTTTTCCCTGTACCTACTTATTACTAATATTTAAGTCCTCTATAAAATCCACCTTTAAAGCATATAATCTTCAGCCTTCATATGGTATAAAGTACTTATTTCTCAGTTTCATAACCCAGTTTCGTATAGGCATTTATTAGCTATAAACTTTTTATGTTAAATGTATATATCTCGTATAGTTTATAGTATTTTCACTGCAGTTTCAGTCTTTTATGTCTGGATATACAAGTAGATACAACGTCATACGTCACGTATCTACATACGTGATGTACGAGTATGACGTTCGATATACCTACGTATATCGAACTAATTTAGCCTTTAATCAACACTTTAATAACTTGATATCTCCTAAAAATATTATATTACATTTATTTTAGTTACGCATGTTTAGAAGAGGCACACCTTAGAGCCATATAAACCTGTGAGTTACGGTCACTTAAAGGTAAGTTCATTTAAAGGTTTATAGGCGTAACCGTCACTTCGGACAGTATTACTACTATAAGATATTAATCATGCAAGTTGATGGATTAGACCGGTTCCGTTACGGCAAGTTTATTGCTCGTAAACTTAACGTTTTATGTTAAACAAGGTTCAGTCGACGTCTTCGTTTGCCTCTCAGATGAGTATTTATTGAAATTTTAAGTTGAAATAATATGTTAAATATAATATGACAGAAAAAGTACCACGTTGCCTCGGAAAAATGTATCAATGTGCAATACATACTCGTATACGTACTTTAGTTTAATTCCTTTTTATAAACCTGTTATGCAATTATAAAATGTGAAGTGGAAAGAATTTTGACTGAACAAGTTATAAATAAATAGGTTCTTGTTGGCACTGTAGAAAATCAGTATTCAAAATTCTTTAAATTTTCAAGATAAACAATTTAATGTTACTTATTTATGACGGATTGAATAAATTTTGTTTTTTATTTCAAAGAGCAACATGAAAACGAATATAGTTATTAGTTATTATATTAATATTAGTAATGCATTATATAAGTAAACAAAATTTAACAATATTACCCTAAAGCTTCTCTGTACGAGTAAGTTACAGCTTGTAAATTATTTTCAAATCTTATCTTCATTTAGTTAGTAATTGGTTATGTTTTATATTGTCTTTCGAAAGCAACATTATTTTCCAAACGCACAGACAGCAGCACTTCGTCACAATTTAGTAACACTGTACGCAAGTTTCACTTCTCGTAAAGTTAAAGGTCACATAACTATAACACAGCGCCGCGTGGGCCGGAGCTTACGAGTACGCCTCTGACAGTTAAAGTTATAGTTATGGATCACTTTTAGTAGTGTTTCGCAATACTCGTAGTTCGTGATGTCATTACGTTAACATTCTTGCTCTATTCTCAGCGTATAGATTTATTGATTTATGTATAAAAACAAACGGCACGTATTAACCTTTCTCAACTGAGGATACACATCTCAAACCTTGTAGGCAGGAAGATAAATAAGTAGTACAATTTTCAAAGACACGATAGGATCACAATAAGGTATCGTAATGTTAAATTTTTTTTTTGTAAAACAAAAAAAAATGACTTTTTTTTTTATACTTTTGTCGTATGACGTAAATCTAACACATAATTTTTCACGCCTTCTCTAATCACCATCGCAAAGTATTGCTCTGAGTCACAACTTCGGCGATGTACTTGTGTCGTACTAGATGGCACTGTACGGTAACTTAACATTTTGTGGTGTACACTAAACAGTACATTAGAGTAAAATGTAATAGTGTAAGCAAGCAACTGCCAACCTATTATACCTACAACCAGAATTACTATTTCAGTGAAAATTGAAGCAACTTCGCCCGTAAAACATGTAAGATTATATTTAAATATCTCCAAAGCGAATATAATTAAGAAAGTACGTATACAGTAAATGTTTTGGGGAAAAGGCTCCCTTCTCGCTATAAGCGAGGCTTTATTTCGGTTATTAAAACTTTTGAGGTCAGTCGAGGGAGAAATTGGTGGCAGAAAGAATAAATTTTTATAAAAATTCCCAATTTTAATAATAATTTTTTACTAAGAAACGCTGACGATATAAGAATTGAATGGAGATATTAGTAAAGAATAAGATAAAGTAAAAAGGAAGCAAGAAGTTACACGGATAGCGTGAATAAATCGTTAGAGACATAGGTACAAAATTAGGCTAGCAAATTTTTCAAAAATGGACTATAAACCCAGTCAGTTAGGACTAGTGGTAATCAATTTCATACGCTCTCCTCTACTTCTCGGGACGTCATATGCCATATGCTTTTAATTGGCAAGAAATACCAACATTCCAACAATTAGACTTCAACGTAACTATAAAAATAAAACGTAGCGTATAAAGTAGTGGTGTATCATGCAGTTGAAGGGTCCTTGGTTCAACTTCAGATGAAGTGAAAATTTAAATATCGAATTTAGACTTTTATTGTCTTTGTATGTATCCATGGTACCCACAACACAGGAAATCCAAGAGAAGAAATATGAGTGTGAAGCGTTTATATTGCTACTAAAAATAACACTGTCATTATAAGTTCACAATATAATATGCTTAAATATAAGAGCCATGATAAAATTAACCAACATTTCACGCGCAAGGAAACGCTCCGGGATTTAATTTGGCAAAACGCCCTCCGGCGCTGGGCTGTAAGCGCCACCGCTTAGTTTCGTTTATTAAACTTCTACTTGTTTCATAACCAGTGGAAGTCAGGAAAAAGAAACAAAATTGTTAACGCAAAAAAAAAATTACTTTTTAAAATAACTCATCAAATTGTTTAAATTATTAAGTATTTTGTGTGTATTATTAAATCATAAACTCTGACATATGTACCCCGAGATTCCACCCGCGTTAAGAATAGTAACCTAATCCTTGATAGATAACCTTACCTCATGAATGTAGCTACTCGTATCAGACACAAAAAAAATTTTTGAAATCCGACTTGTAGTTCCAGAGTTTAGCGCGTTCAAACAAACAAGATAGTTCAGCTTTATTATGTTAGTATAGATAAATGATACTTCAATTCCAACTCTCAACACACATACAATACATGGTAATTTTAATTATAGTACATACATATAGTCCAATCAGCTTCGTCTAAATAGAAGCTAGGTTCCCTCGGCGTTCGGCAGAGATTAGCCAATTATCGACGGGGGTTAATTACTACGGATATCGATAGAGGATATACTCGCCCATGCGATGAATGCATTAGTAACGCTGCAATAGATCTTAAGCGATCCTTTCGACGTAATTGAGCAGGATTATTAGTAGTTTTTGTAACTAATCCAAATAAAAACTCAGTAAACAAATATGCGGTCTACAGTGCTGTGAAAAACAAAATTTTAAAACCGAAGAAAAAATTTTTATTGAACAAAAGTCTGTTGCTCAATCTACAATCTATACATTAATATGTTTTTTAAGTTATTATGTTTTATATTACTAATGTAAAAATAAAATCTAATATTGGTGATTTTGCTTTATACATTCTGTTAACATACGAAAAGGTTATGAGCTTACATGAGAATATTGTATGATGTGCAAACATTGTTGATTCTATATTGGGACATCAGAAAGGCAATATTTGCCGTGCTTACGAGCGAGCGAGGGCCTGGGAGGGTGTAATCTAGGTCTATCGGGCAACGTGCCAGAGCCGAAAAGAAATCGACGCATTCTTTTTTATAGTAAAGGACCAATTGTTACCTATTATGCCTTAATTTTATTTACTTACCTTTATACATCGGTGTACACATACAACATGTTTTCCGAATAATAAATAAATAAATTATTTGTTATATTAAGAAACTATAAGTTATATTCCTGTAGAACACAAATATAAAGAACATACAAAATATACTTCACTAATTAAGGAGAGAAATATTACTAAAATACTTACCAGATTTGTCGTAAACTGTGTAATAGTAGGAACTAGGTATAATCATATTTTAACGCTTACCTGAAACAAATTCAAATCTACATTAGTACAATAAAACAATACAATAAACATAGATATGTATGTTACGAAGTAAACATAAGAATGAATAACAATAAACTAGAGCCTTTAGAGATGCATTCTCAACCAAACTAATTATAAGGACAAATTGTTCGATTTCGTATTCAATATCTTCACTTTACAATATAGGTATTAAATTTTTGCTTATCGTTCGTTAAAGTTCGTTCGAAAGGTATTTTCGAAACAAAATTAACTCGAATGCCATCTAAAACACCACGTACGTACAAGTACATACATACTCGTAGCTAAAAAGAAGGTCGAAATTACTACCCGACTTTGAACTTAGGTAAACCAACACCGAGAAATACATATTATTATACCTTCAGGGAACCGCATTATGGTAAACGAATCCACTCTGGTATAAAAACACTGACCACACAGAAAGAGCGCCATATTTGAATTTTAATAAGAAAATATTATAATTTATGCCGATATAAGAAAAACGAGTGTACATCTCCGGCGTACTCCAAAGACTCGGGTCAGAAGCCGTAGCGGGTCATTTAAATTAAGTTAGCCCGCTTACATATTGATTGACAACAATTATATAACCAGCTTATATACGTAAACCGTAGTAACATCTATACCTACTAATAATTTAAAGCTGAAGTATGTTTGATTGTTTGTTTGAACCCGCTAACCTCAGGAACTACTGGACCGATTGGAAAAATCTTTTAGTGTAAGATAGTCCATTTCTCGAGGAAGGCTATAGCTATAGGCTATGAAGCTTTTACGTTGTACTTCTTAATGCGGATGAAACCGGGGGCACAGCCCGTAGAGAGACAGATAGCTCTTTATTGCATACCAATACATAAATTTTAATAAACAGTAATGTAATTAAGATTACAATTATACATAAGGAATACCTTTTTGCAAAAAAAAATTCGCCTAGAGAGCCTTTAAAAAAGTAAAAATCAAAACACAAAATGGAAGATAAAATAAGTATTTATGGCAAGTACATGCTCGTATTTACTTGTGTTTCGGTTGGGGAGGGTTGCTGCCGCATACACTATATTTGAGGCGACCATCGCAGTCCTGAGAGTAGTAACGCTTCCACGTAATTATGATCTCAGATACCTATCTCCACTCCTCTCTTTGAAGTTGAACGTGGATGTAAATGAGTTGCAGCACCTTAACATCAGGTGTCTCTATACTCGTATTACAATAAAAATCATTTCACCACCGCCAGATAGAAACAGACAATAACCAATAAGAAGAAAGAGTTATGTGATATTTTAGTACAGCGTAGGAGGTCGTGTATATCGTTTAGTTCTTTTGTACAAATGCTTCCAATTACGAACAAAGTATGTGTCTCGTGTGTTACACAGGCAAAATTCAAGGCATTTAATATTTAAGGGGCGATACCGCTGTGCCACTCTGCTATTTGTTTCCTTATATTAAATTAAATTGTAATCGGTTTTTTCATATTCTCTGTCATAAGAAACCCATATAATCTTGAATTTGCATTAAGTATGTATATGCTGTTAAGCAACGTCGGGCGCGGTCGGTACTCGGATGGGTGAC
>DWQK01004101.1:0-10789 GCA_018231225.1 Noctuana stator
AACTCAACAAGTCTTTACTGAGTGATTGTCGCGGATTGAGGCATATACTCACAGGTTGAGGCATTAGGTTCTCGACTATGCCTCGCGTGGTGTAGATGTAGGTGTACCTGTACTTTGCAAATCTGCCTATGTTCAATGTCAGTTTCAGTGGTTTTCATCAAATATTGGCGATTCTACGGTTTCTACGGTTTGTAATACCGCGAAACCAGATTGTTTTTTTCATAACGGACATAAAACTTTGTTGATGTTACATAACACAAGTAACTAAAATAACTGTTTAATACTTTAATTGCATACACCGTTCGCCAAAGTCGACTGTTCTATTGAAAACCTATCATATTTGCGACATAATTTAAAAAGAAGTTACTCCTATTAATCTTTGTAGTGTGCAGGGACCTTATTGGCTACGACACATGAGATTCCTTATTAATAACGTGTAATGTCATAACGCGTTAAAACATTAAAGTGGTTTAGAAACGCGCCACGTGACCAAAAGTATATAATAAATATACACAACGTGTAACGCGCCAATTAATAGAATGTGCGTCATTGTACGTGTAATGTACGTGTTTTAATGTCATAGTGAATAAGGCCCCAGGTCTGGTGTATTATAAAACATATTTAATACAAGAAAATAATAAACCAAAGTACCATTAATCTCCTCTGTAACACTGACTTATTCACAAATTTCTTTTAACCTTAATACAATTACGAAAATACTTTGCGACGTTATAATATTTCAAACATTTCCCTAAAAACTAGAAAATGACTAGAAACGTTACTCGTTGACTAGATATACACTAGTATCGGTTTCAAATATATTTATACGATTTCATAATACATAATATATATAATACATTTTTTTATTTTTTTTTTATTTTTGATTTTTTTAAATGTTTTTAAGTAGCGAGCGAGCATTTATGCCGTCTAATATAAAATGGTCTCATAGTTCATACACAGCGGTATTAAACTGCCTTTTGTAGGTACACATTTATACTACAGTTAGATCTTCGGACTGTACCTACTGCAGTTCTAACTGAGGTGGTACACATAATTCTTTGCTTCTCTATTAAGATGATCGTCTCGCCGCCTACATATTTTATATCCTCAAAATAATTATGAGCGTGAAGTATTTTCCGCTCCAGTTGTCGTGTTTCATTATCATCAATACAAAAATACATTTAAACTACACACTACCTAAGACGAGGTTCGAACGATAACTTAGCGTAAAGGAATCTCTTATACATGCCTCACAAATATTTACATATTAATGAAAACACTAAACTGTTCCTAACAATTTTAATAGCCGAAGGAATTATGAATTATTAAAATACATAATTTAAAAAATGATTTCGAATAAAAAAAATTTTTATCAACACTCATATTACTGGTCTATTTTTTATCCAATTACTTTAAGTAAAATTAAAAACCTGACTTCAAGCTGAAAAGGAAGATGTTATTATATCAAATCTCTTAAAATAAGTTCAAGGTGTTATCATAATTTTTTTATGGGACCACTTTCAAACAAGACTCATCAAAATCGATTTACTTAGCCGGCCTGGCTCTCATTACATTTTCTCCCGAACATTCTACACATCACATCTTCACATCTTAATATTGCTCTCCTTTGTCCGTTGAAAATAACTATTCAAATAATTTCCCCCTGACAGTATTTTACGCGACTAGCTCATGTGTTCGCCAGCAAGAGAATAGCATACGTGTTTACGTAGTAAATTTTGGTATAATGCAAGGAGCCGCCCATTAATCATGACGTATTTGGCTTTTTTACCGTCCTCCCCTCCCTCATGGCGAGGTTTAAGACTCCCCCCACCCCGTGTATTTTTAGTAACCTACACAATTTCGTAACTTTTCGGTTAAGTGTCCCGAAAAAATAAATACACGTGATATATTATTACAACTCGCTCCCCTCCCCCGTGATATTTCGTGATTTTATATATGCCCCCTCCCACCCCGTTTCGTACCTCATGTGATTAATGGACGGTCCCCAAGACATGCACATTATGAACCGTGTAAAATATTTAGAATGAGCAATGATGGCGACAATTCTGTTGATCGCACTGCAGTTTTGGCTACTTTTGTTAATATTTCATGTAATATGCAAATTTTTATAGTAAAACTAGCATAAGAGGTTAACCTTCCGACGTTCAATTCCTCGATTCTATGTTTTCCTATTAGTAATTGGTTTCAATAACTATTTATTCGCCCGAAAAATTTACAAGTTCATAGGGACTTCATTAAATTTAACTTACATTAGACTTACAAATAACTAAGTATATATTTTTTCGTGTAGGTACGTGTCTCATAATTTTTGCTTTACGATTTTTTTTCTTTTTTTTTTTGCTTTTTCTCTTTAGCGAGCGAGCGTATATGCCTCCTTATATAAAGGTGTCTTATAGTTCACACACAACGATATTCCACCACTTAAACTTATTTATACTTCAGTTGATTCTTCCGACAGCAGTTACTAAAGTTCTACCTGCGATTGTAAACAGATTCATTGTTTCACTACTAAGATGATCGCCTCGCCGCCTACATATTTTATATCCTCAAAATAATTATGAGCTTTAAATATTTTCCGCTCCAGTTGTCGTGTTTCATTATCATTAATACAAATATACATTAAAACTACACACTACTTATCTATGACGAGATTTGAACGATACTTTGCATAAAAGAATCTCTTATACAAGCCTTACTAGTAGGAATTTACATATTGATGAAAATACTACAATGTATCTAACAAATACTTAAGTTTTTAAAAAAAGGACTCATTACTGTTCTGTTTTGTATTCAAAAATGGAATATTGGTGTATCTGTAAGATAGATATTATGTATCTAATATGTAGTATTTTGTATGTATAAGGCACGTAAAAGTTTTCTATTTTCAAATATATATTTGCATACATGTAATGTACAAACAACTGCACTGCCGTTTTGGCTACTTTTTCGTTATTATTTCTTAGTGTGTTGTGCAAATTTTTATAGTAAAACTAGCATAAGAGGTACCTTTCGTCGTTCAATTTCTCGCTTCTACGATTTATTTTAAATCTTTGGTTTTATCATAGCAAAATTTGCCCACAATGTACAATTTTATAGGGACTTTAACTTACATTACACTTACATGACTAGGTATGTATATTATAATATTTCCTTTTTCCTTAAATTCTATTTTTAAATGTCCACTAAACTAACGCATACCTATATAAAATAACGTAAATAGGAAATGTCATTTACCAATTTAAAACTTACCGTATTTTTAAATAGGTTTTTGACCTAGTGAATAATCGCACAGAAACGATCCATCAATTTCATATGTACATCTTTTATCTAGCTTAGAATAAATATAGGTAATAAAACTAAAGTGCGACATAGACAAACGCATAGTACAATCAAATGCTACCTCTAAAAGTTCTGCCTGTATGTATCTGCCCATTTAAATTAAGATTTTACTATCAATAACATGTAGATCCTTTGTTACATTTAAATCGCAAATATAAAATGTAGGTATTTAAGTTCAAGTACAATTGAATATGCATTAATTTGCCATCCACAAAATGGTTAGGTAAAGTTGATTCCATCCTTACTTAGCCCTGCGGTGACAACGGGTTTGAGCAGACTATAAACGAGTGCTAACTTTTATCCTTGAAACCAAGATATTACAAGACGGTAGGTGATATTCGCCTTATTATATTATGTGTGTATGTGAAGATGACATTAGTATATAAAGCGTACGCAAGGCTTTAATTTAAACGGTTAACCTCATGTAAAAGTCAAAAATGTTTATTCCTCATCATAAGGTACACGTGTACACTGGTTGAACGTCAAATAATACGGTACATCCGCTTTAGGCGCCCTTTTGGCTAAGGTTGGCCAGGGGAAAAAGCCATGTATAACTAATACTAAAATATGATGTAAACTGAATTTAATGGTCAGACCCGGTGTTGACTATCACAATATGTTGTCACGTGCAATAGTTTACGTAAGGATGGGTCCACAGTGCAAATCTAGCGCGGTTGCGATGACAGACTGGGAGTATAAGCTTAAAAAACCGTTTTTGGGTCCAAAGTACTAGTGGCTGGCAGGTGCCAAGCATGACGAGGCATCTAGGCGAGGTACAGTACGTAATTTTAAATATTCGCTAACCCATCCGCGTGTTGTGTTCGCACTAAAGGTCTTAGTGAACGAATTGAACGAGTTAACTTAACTGTGGGGTGGGCATCAAACGAATATTTCTTATCGCTCGCTCGGCCAAGGTGATCTGTTTTGGCAAGCTTGGATGATTGAAATGCACTCGGAAACTTATATAGGTCTGAAGTCGCACAGCAGTGGCGAAGGATTATACTCGTACATTTGAATGCAATATAATTACATTAAAATAAATATAATTTAATTTAATGTGATTTAGTACAATGCATTGAACCCTATTTTGTCATATTTTTACCCTCTTTTTGTCTATTTAATTATTAGTATACATACTCGTCGTTGGTTCAACAAACAAATAAATACAAGCTAGACTGAATAATTAGTAGGTACGAAGTTCATTGACACACGTTTTCATTTTGTAAAGGTAAAGAAAATGTATTTTAGTAATTTTTTAACAAATCTTTTCTATAGCATCTCTCCAGTTTGCTACGAATATGGCACAAGGTTAATCAAAATTTTGCGAATTACTTTGATTTCTATAGTACTAGTATGTTAACGAACTAACGAACTGTCGGCCATTCTTCGATACGGAGTCGATGTAAGATTTTTAGGTATTTTTGATGTCAATTGATGTTTATTTAAAGCGGTTTACTTAAAATAAAATTCACCCTTCGCCACTGGTGCAATCAGTAGACATTCGAACTATAGCGATACACCGTTTGTCGCAAATTACAATAAAAATTACTACAAGTATTATTTCAAAGTTGTATCACAATTCTCTTTCCGGTCTTTTTGTTTGATATTTACACTTAACCTAATGAACCACATTTTGCACACCTTTCTCACACCCTAAGCCTAATTAAAAACTACGTATTATATATATATATATATATATTTCTGTAAAATTTTTTTCATTTTTTCTTATTTTTTAAAAAATATATTCTTAAAACTATTGAGTGCATATTAAGTATATTATTTATATAGTAAGAAGAGATCTATATTACTTAATACTGTTGTAAAAAGGGAAACCCGGCGACGTAACTTTGAAAATTTATTTATAAATTGTAATTTATTTATATTTAGCGTTTTGTTTTGACACCAGATAGTACCTATGACACGATTAAGAATGTTGCATATAGCGAATACTTTGGTATTATGAAATCATTTAGAAAAAAGTACCAGACATTTATTTAGCTCCAATTAGTGAATATCAATTGCCGTCTTCAGTAGTAAAGAGGTTTGTAGTTACTGCTTATTATCTCTTAAGAACGTTCACATTTTCAAATTCCATATTTCAGCTATCACTTGCCAGTCTTGTCACAACGTTCATAATTTAGATTGAGATTTAAAAGTGTTAGAAGTCTCATTCAAATCAGGAAAATTTGTACTGTGCAATAGTTGTTTATACTTTATGTGGATGTCTGTCCAGATACAAACTTTTCTTTTTTGAATGTCACACTTGATAACTTGAAGTTGATTTACAGCAAGTACTCGTATTTGTGACAGCAAAAACATCAAGTGTTGTTACTCGTAGAACAATAATTTAAAATTGGAATTTGGTAAGAAACGGAAATTTAATAGTGAACGCTGCAGTAATCTGTAACCTGCTCATTTTCTTTTTGGTATAAAGAGATTAGATGTAATAATATTGCTAACTTTCATAATAGTGTCAGTGAGAATACTATCTAATGTGTTGATTGTCAAATATCGTATTAGAGGTATTGTGGTTTGTTACCTAAGTATAATCTATTTTTTGTATCAAAAATTTCAATTAATTCAGTACAAACTATATTACAGGTATTTTCGCACAATGTTTCAGTAACACATTTTCTCACAATAACGTTTACTACAGCATATTTACATTAAGTATATTACAAATGTTTAAACGAATAAGTTAATATCTATTTTAAAAATAAGAAAGTGTATTGAAAAATACGGAAAATCTTATGAAATAGGATCCGTCAGCCACAAATACATAGGAACTAGGTGACTCTGAGGGACATTACATATTATTAATTCACGATTTTTTATTGTGTTTCGTGATATGACGAACGATAAAATTTATTAATGCACGTTAATCCATAATGGATAGGCATTTTTCATCTTTTCCAATTGTCTTTACTTAACTATCAAAATCAAAAACAAGAATGTAAATTAATCTTTGACTTTGAAAAATAAAATCAATAGAAATAAAGCCTGTTGTTTGCATCACCAATGTTTATAAAAGTTACATTCAAATTAATAAAAGCTTACGCTGTTATAAGAAGTTTTTTATTTACTTATTTTTGTTAGCCTCAACGCAAACGTTTATATTCTGAATGTAACTTATACCTACTAGATAGTCATAAGATATTTTGATGTAAGAATATCAAATCGAAAGTAACTTTACAACTTCACGGATGAAATGCACTTACAATCCACTTAAGCAAAAAAAAAAAAATTTTGATTTTTAAAGACAAATGAGTGACTTCTCATTAAAATCAATAGATTTAAAATAAATAAAAACACACCATGAAAAAGAAAATAATTGGTATTATTGAGTTGCCATGTTTTATTATATTTTGCACTTATTATATTTTGCACTTGAAAGATTTTGTTTTAGGATAACGACGATTTTGATAAATTAATGTGCTCTACAGCGATAATGGTCATGTCTTTTTGGTCAATAATCTACATTGATTATTTATTTTGTAGAAATAATATATTGAAATATTTATATTATTTTAAAATGTTTTATGCTATTGTTATTTTCCCTAGACGCCAACCTATTTCCAAAATCTTCTCTTAACATTTTTAAAAAATGATTTTTTTAACATAAGATTTTTTTATTGTAATGGTATTGTGACGTGACTGATTTGTACATACTTGAAAAAAAAAAACATTAAAAATACTTCAAAGTTAAGTTTTAGGTACACAAGCGAATTATCCCAACTGACTTTAATAAATAATTAATCCTATATAATATACCTATAAAGAACTACTAAGCAGCTATGTACAAGTAAGAAAACTTAAGTTACAGTATTTTTTTCTAAATTTTTATACATTTTTATTAAAAAAATATATTTATATCTCTCTGACTTATCTTTAATGTCTCAATACAATCTACTCATTAATGGAAGATGTGTTGTTCAGCTACCACACTATTCTATTTCATGAAATGGTTTTGACGTTGATTTTTTAATATCAAAACATAAAAAACCTAGGATTAATTATTTCATGATTGATGAAAGCGACTTTCTGTCAGAACAGTACAATTTACGACGTTAATTTAGAATACATTTTACAATTTGTTCCAAGTCACTGAAGTCAATATAACGATTTTACGTGACAATGAGTACTTGTCAAAAGTGGAAAAAGACCCATCAATGGATCTTTACAATGGATTTTAGTGGACGTCGCCTACTCGTGAGTGGGTTGTAAATTTAGAGCAATTCTAAGTTGCTCTAAGGTTGTAAATTTCACTCATGAATTTTTGGTATGAAAAAGTAACAACTATTAAAACATGAACTGTGAATATTATTGTGAAATACGAGTATAAAGAATTAGGTACTTTTGTGGTAGCTCACAACATAACTAAAAACTTGTTACTTTATACATTACATATTACCAACTAATGCAGAATCTTTGCCCTATAATACATTTAGACGCTTTTTTTCGCCAAAATCTAAGCATATTATGTACTTGAAGTTATTCTAAAATTAGGCCACTTTGATGTTATATAAATATTATACATTAAAATTAATACCGAGGAAGACTTGATAGCTTGAAGTATTGATTTTGTTGTTTATCTGTTGTCATATAAAATATTTAAGTTAGCACCTTAGCGAACAGGTTCATTACAAAAATGTTACATTAGGAGAGGTGAACATGATGAAAGAGACAGATGAAAAAAAAAAGAAGTTTAAGACAAAGAAGAGTCTTAGAAAGGTCTTGATTATATACGAGATAAAAGTTCCTCTTACAAAGACAAGGAAAGAAAAGACAAATTATTAGAGAGACGCTTAAGAGACAAATAGAGAAAGTTTAAATAAATGAAAAAGAGCAAGGGAAGAATGAAGTGAGGAAAGGGAGTTTGAGTATGATAAGAAGACAAGGGCATGAAGGGAAGAGAGTTGATGATAAGAATAGCGAAAGAGAGAGGGAGAGAGAGATAGAGAGATAGAGATAGAGAGAGAAAGGGATAGGAAATATAGATATGAAATTGAAAAAATAGAGGATAAATAGCTAAAAGAAATATAGAAATAGTTTTGCGTAATATTAATGTTATGTGTTTTGTGGTTATTACAAGAAGTTAATGGAAGTTTCGCCTCATTCCGTCCTTTTGTAGTGTGTGTTAGTTCTATTCAAAAATATTGATCATGTCATCGCTTCTTATGCGATTTTTGTCTCCTGTATACACTATTAGTATATTTTTCAAGGTTCTAAAACCAAATCCAAATTAGCAAAAATTACTTAATTAGTTGTACAAAAGTTGTACAGAATAATGTATCTTAAATTATTTGATCCAACCTGCATTTTTTCTCTTTTGGACTTGATTTAGTATGTATATTTATTTCTTTTTTCTTTAAATACTATAGGATTTCAATATTTATGGTATTATCAACCACGATTAAAATTTTTTGTAGCCAATCAATGAAGTTTAGAGATTCATTGTTAGATGGTTCATTGGTGAATTGGTTTTTAGGTAAGTTTTGGTAGGTTTCAAAGAGTTTTAATTTTAAAAGAGTAACTGCTGCTAAACTTTTAGTAGGTATAAAAGGTTTTTTTAAACCATTTTTTTATTCATATGATAATTGAAAATGTTGCTTTCACGATATGCTGTTTATTAATCCTTGAAACCATGTTCAAATCAGGAAATAAAGAGAGCAGTTTTATAAGGTGTTATTATTTGAATGCGTCCAATACCTTAGTAAGGTATATCTTTAAGATATTATATGTTCACGTTTTTCGTTAGTATTCCATAGGCATAATAGCATATGATATAATATTTAAAAGTCCTAAAAATCAAATCCAAATGAATGAAAAGTTACTTTGTACAAAACTTTACTTCAACTGTCAGCTTCAAAGATTTAACAGCTGTATGTGTCCATGACCTACATTTTTCTATTTTGGACTTGATTTAGTATATTAAGATATTTTTTTTTCATATTTTCACTGTCGAATACCATAAAGACTTCATCATTTTATACTTTCTTATTAGATTGTATATGAAAATAGTTCGTTGTCTCTCAATAAAGCGAGATTTGTATGATTTTACGACTTTACCAGAAATATGTATAATTATTATATTTGTATGTATAATTGTGTTATTTCTTTTGCACACTCTGTAGCCTTAACGGTTTGGTGGATTTTAGCTTGACCGGTGTAGTTAGATTAGTCTTAATTGTGAGAGTAAAGCTGATATATATCAAAGTTTAAAAAATTGAAACAGCCGTCAGGTCTTGTGGGTTTTCTTAATAACTCTTTATCTATATATCTAGGTTTAGAGTGGTACCAGTACAAAATTTCAGTTGAGGCGAAACTAGGGAAAAGCTTATTAGTACTTACATATTATCACATATTACTAACACACATGAATAAGCCAACTTAATTTAAATTTCAAGTCATAATTTTTTAAGACTCTAAAAGTCCCTATGAAATTAATTAAAAAGCCAATAAAAATTAACACTACATTTCTACTTTTCTACTTTTGTATGGCCCTATCCACATTCTTTATTTGTAGGTAATATTACAAACCTTATCAAAGTAACTTATCCAAGTACCTACTACTCGTAAGTATACCTAATCTACACATTATCTTAGTTATAGCACAGTGCTTGTTACATTTTTATATATACAAACTTAATTTTATTAACTTATTCGGATTCGTAAGTATTCGCCGGCTTAATGTCGAAGTGTCATGAACATTTTTTTCTTCATTAATGGAACATACCATTACATTTGCTTTTACTATTTAAAAACAATTCTTTGCGATTTGTTATAAAGCTGAAAAGGCAATCGAAAGTGGTGTAAATGATTTACCAATGACATCAATATCTAAAGAGTTTGAATCTTTTTCTACTGTTGTTTTGGTTGTCTGTTTAATTTTTGTTGGACACAAAAGCAAATGTTCATTGTGAGTTTAATTTTGATCAGTTCGTATGACTGTGTTAACGTTGTTTATTCTTATTTATCGAGTTTTAGTTTTGGAAGATCATAATTTATCTCTTTTATCATATTATCTTTAAAATCAATACTATGAACAAAGTATCTTTGTATAATACACTAATTACCTTACTAAATACATCTGGTAAACTGCGGAGTTTGATTCTTCCATTATATGTACAAATTTGGGCACCTTAATTGCTTCTACACTATATAGGTTTACTATGACTGAAGCGCTCAAGAACTTATAACATTTTCGTAACGACTATAAGCATGTAATAGACGGGGAAAATGTTAGCATTGAAGAAGATAACATCGTCATTGTACGAGTTTTTAGCGTTAAAGATATTATTTTTGAATTGTATGGTGTATGGTTCAGTGCTCTACATACATTTCTGCCTTTGTTAATACCTGTCAAAGATTTGATTGTATCCTCACCGAGGAGCAATGCCTGTCACCAGGAGCAGGAAGGAATCTCCGA
>DWQK01004102.1:0-10789 GCA_018231225.1 Noctuana stator
ATGCTCCAGGCCTTCCCCGGTTGTGGGGAGAGACCCGTGCCCAGCAGTGGGACATAAAAAGGGTTGAAGCCAAGCCATAGGACTCGAATCATACGAGTGTATTGCGAGCTATTACGAGTGTAGTTTTAAAGCGCAAACAAATACTTGTCTTAAAAATAGACTTAATTTATTAGGAAAAACAATTCACAACCCTATATTTGTATATTAAATTAATTAAATAGATAAGGTCTTATGTTTTCAATTTTTTCGTTAATTTCAAAATTATAAATCATAGTACTGAGTAGAATGTAAACAAATTTTAATTTTATAATTTGCAGCAGTGGGTCAGGAAAAAATTGAGTTCTCGGGAATTATACTGCTACACACACATAAGTTTATTTAATGTCTAATATAGTTCAGTCTGGAACACTTCAGAAACCAAATGGCAACAAAAGTAATTTGCATTTTAATATGCACATGATCATGTAAGGCTGGAACGCATTAGAAGCTCGTATCGTCGACTACTCTCATATTCACTAGTGGAGTGTCTAGTTATACAGTAATTGTGAGAATCGTTATAAAACTCGCAACTACTACGTTCATATACATACGAGTAAGTAATAAAGTCTTTTCGACGCGTGAAGAAAAATAGTTTTAAATAAAAGAATTAATCTTTTTGACGTATCACAGCTTCTATCAATCAATGCATCGCTTGCCATTTAAATATTTTGCAGTTTTGATTGCAATTTTAAAGTAATAATGTAATTAAAAGAACAAAAATACGTTTGTTTATTGTTATTGTGTTTTTATTGTTGACTTAGTATCTATAATGATATGCCTATGCATTGTAATAATGCATTGTTTGTAGAGCAGAAGCATAATATTATACCTTTTTTAAAACATCCTAGGTAGTATAATAAATATACGATACATAATATTCACAAAATAGATATAAATAATTGTATCCGACACTAAAAGGTTCTTTTTTTTTCATTTAGGTATCAATCTATAAAACTACCAATACTATACAATTAGACTCAACAGACTTTTTTTAACACCGACTGTATTTAGATAAATGGTTTGCTGGGTTAGTCTGCTGTGTAGAGAAAATTTTTGAGAATTCACTTCTGAAGAGTAGATTTACACTGAAAATCCTAAAATTGAATATACGAGAATCTCGTCTCAAGATCTAAATTTTTATTGATTTCGAGTCAAGTGGTGTTGAGTATTGTAGAGTCAATTTATTTCGAAATTGGTTTGATTCTTAGTATTTATTGGTGACCATAAATAATTTCATTTAGGGCAAGAAATTTGGAATAATTCTTGAATGAATGTGCACCATAAAATTTAATTTGCTGAGCATAACAGAACACCTCTTTTTAAAAAAACTGAAACTTGACTCTCCGTGTTTATTAGTTATTTATTACACTTGTACGTATACAAGTTTTGCAATAGATTATAGAACTGTGCTTGTATCGTGCGGTTGCCCTTGCTATACGCGTATACATACAAACATACATGTATCCAAAATTGCGAGAGTAATAAATGTTGTGGAAAATATTGAATCAGCGGCGAGTCAAAAAAGATTTATTCTGCGTTCACAAAGTGTAGCGAGCCGCGGTAATCGGATCTCACACGAACCATTTGGCTTCAAACTTAATTGGCAGCATTCGCTAGCACTGACTGCCTAATGAAGTTGATCATGCGTTGCATGACACTGATATCGTATACTATTCCAGCTATATGTCTGCATGTATATATAAACACAATACATATATTATATATGGGTAACGATATCAAGGACATTCGCAGTGTCAGGGTTTACGGAGGCGGAAAATCGATGTCTAGGTCTCACATATGGGAAAATTCGTTTTCTCCGACTTTTCGCGCAATCAGATTTGTTCGCGCAATAAGGTTTAAAATTTTCCTACAGCCGCGTCGCCGCCGCCGCCGTCTGAATAGCCTCATGGTTGGTCTATTACACCAAAGGTTTTCTGTTTTTATTATTTACATATTTATATTACCTTTTTTATTTGTTTATTTTTGGTCTCACCCGACTCCAAGCTGAATAGAAATACATTATTATACGAAATAATAAAATATGTTATTTGTGGAATAACTTACCTAAATTTTTATAAAATTTTGGAAAATGCTCTATCTGTAAATAAATTGCCTAATACTTATATGAATTGATTATATCGAACGCCAATGGTTTCGACGTGTCGATGCAAGAAAAATCTGTAATATATGTAGGTATCAGCGCAATACAGCAGCATATAAAATATTTCTCAGTAATAGCTCTGCCAAGATAGGTAGAATCCAGACATTGCCTACTTATCAAAGAGTAAGAATGATTTGTGGCTTTACAAACCATTCTTACTGTTTGATACTACAAAAATAAATGCCGATAAATTGTATAAATGATAACTTTGTCACAAAAATCTAAATCACGCGATTTGAATTTTTAAATTAAAGAGTTAAAGAACTTAGAAAGCTCAAGTAAAAAGAATGAAGAATGAATGATGAAGAAGAAATGTCATATCCAAATATGTCGTAAAACTTTCATTCCCTGTTCCATAATTCGTTTGAGAATGTCCTTGAATATATTTCTTACGTAAAGACTTTTACTGAAATATGTAATTTATACACACAATCCTTTTCATATGCCCGAGTGGGTATCACGTATTCATAAACTTCGGTAAAAAGATTGATCAAAGTCGTGTATTAGACCGGAAGCAGACCCTAACATCCGTCGATCAAGATCATGTCGAATTAAAGCAATAATACATATTGAAAAAACTATTATGTAAAGTAGATTATATGCCTTTTAGGTACTTATCAAATTAACATTAAGATAAGGATTTCGGAAAAGCATTAACAGTGCAGAAGTCACATTTGATTAAATTCATTTTAAGCTGTTATAACAAATACCTCAACCTTTTATAAAAAACAAAAATATATTTATTTTTAATTTTTGGAAATAAAAAAAAAATAAAATTGAGTAATAATTATGTCATATTCTGTTTTATTTTTATGATATTTAATTAAAATAGGCATTACCCACATTACCTACTTTGCCTAAAGATAACACAAATATTCCATTTGGTAAGGATGAAAAAAAAGTTATTTACCTGAGTGCAATGAATTTTATAGACAACGTTGAACGAAGAGATTTATTCAGCATTTTCCAAGTAGAACACCTTACTTACTGAAAGAAACTCAAACAGTATTACAATATAGTACCTTTCTACACTCTTCTGTCGTAAAGGGAGCTCTTGGTAAATGAGATGTAGTCTTAGGTATATCCTTTTTTAACGCTAGAATCTCATTTAACATGTTATGACCAACTTGCCTACTGTATATTATCACGTAAGGCTTTTAGCGCTTTGGAGTTAAAGATTAACAAATATGCTGAGCCAACTGGCGGTAACCAAATTTGGCAGAAGTAAGCTATGATAACGTTGAGCTTTGGTCTAGGATTTAAATACAAAGGAGTTGCCGTAAATTTAATTTTTAATTTTGCGATATTAAAATTTAGGCTTTTAAGTTACGTAAAATAACATACATATTTTAAGTAACCTGCACTAACGAGTGACAAAACGTCGATTATGTAAAAATAATTTTAACCTAATTTTCTGTCCTAGAGTTGTAATTGTTATCCTTTGGATCGAGTACCCTAAATAGGATTGCAGCAATATCAAAACAAGCTATTCCCAAGCTGAAGAACAATTCAAGATTCCCGAGAAAGCTTATATACCCGTACCGTCCATATTACGAATTACGTAATACGTATGAGGGGTTATTAATTTCAAGCGTTCTTGTGCCCATTACTTGACGTCATTTATGTCCGTTTATGAAGGTTTAATTCCTCTTTAGTTTACACCCGTCCATTTGCGCCCACCTATTTTATTGAGTGTGAACGGTTGTACGCAATCGTATGATTAATTTTGAATTGTGTTTGCATAGCAGACTTTTAATTAGGGTGGGGCATAGGTAAATTATACCTTGTGCGCCATATTTTACTCCAGGAAATTAAGCTTCTATTTAATCTATTTAGATAAATTTAGCAGTAGACTAAGGTGAAGAATAGATTAAGTTTCTTAATCCTTAGTACAATAAAATTATCAATTGTCGATTACTGTCTTATACTGCTGCTTTTATAGCAATGACATGTTAGCGGCCTACCTTTACCATGTATTTGGATTCGATTTTCGCCCGCATCATTCTATCTTCAATCATCAATCAGCCTTTGGACGTCCCTTCCTCCGCTAGGTGGCGCCACTTCGTCCAATCCTGAGTCCTGTGAATCCAGCAGTTTCCCGTTACCTTCCTCAAGTCAATGTCTGTGCTGTTTTTGCCGACACATAGGCTTCAAGTAAATTCTTCGCAACTAGAACATCAATATTTAATGCTTTCAGTTTTAAATTAAATCGGATATCCATTTACGTCAAAATAGGTAAACCACACAGGTAAATTACACTTCGACACTGAACACCGCAAAAATAAGCCTGACTTGGAATCCTGAAAATAGGATAAGTACATATTCGAAAGTATCGATATCATTCCAAGAGCCCTTTCGCACTGTTATTATGTTTCCTCTAATCGACTCCCTTTTTCCCTGTTGGGTGTAAAAAGCGGTTAGGAAACAATCACAAAGGTTTACTACCTTCATTTTCTAACGGGTCAGTTTGTAATTAATTACGGGTCCGTTTGTAATTAATTATAAAATTAGGTTTCTCGACCCAAATTTTTGAAATAAGTAGATATTAAATAGTAAAACGTAATTTAATGTTACCTGGGTAACTACTGTCCGTGTTCTATGTAGGTCACAGCTAGTAAGAATACATACACAGGATATACAGGAAATTGAGATATTATATAAAGTAAGTTAGTACCTTAATGGAAATTGTAAGAAAGTATGAAAATTAGAAAATTGTCTAATATTTATATTTTGCTTGCGTTTTTAAACAATATCGGAATAATTTAATACGTAACCCATGTCTTCCTTACAAGCCAAATAATAAATGAATAATTATGATATTAATTATGTAAGGAAATATCTAATGTTACCTACTTACTATACTAATACTACCTATGTTTACCTACAGTAAAAATAAACCTAAAGGTTACAAAGGCGAACATAATGCCTTGTAGTATTCTGCAGCAGTCAATGAAAAAATGTTGTGGTAGGCGAAACAAAAAAACAATTCTTACAGGATTGGTGCAACTTGTATGGTTAATCATGAATCGTAATAATTGCGATTGATCGTTTCATGTTAACCTACGGCAAGGGATAAATTCGCGTGGCAACGGCGGTGATATCAGTGTGATATCAGGCAGTACTAGTCCGCCGGCGGCAAAGTACGAACGTGTTCGACTGCGTCCGCCGCCCGATAACGCGTCGCGTAACTTTGTTTGTTGTGGTAAGTTTTTTTATGAAACATTTTCTTGTTTTTATCAAACATTGTTTTAGTAGTTTAGCAATAAGTTAGTATAAACATTTTGGCTACATTTTTGTTTGTTTTTTTTTTTAATGTAATCTGTTTTCGATATATTTTAAATCGTGTAAAGTTGGAAAATAGACGCAACATTTTAATACATGGTGTAGCCAATTCCGTAACATATAAAAAATAGAAACAAATTTTTTCTATGATAGTTAAGATCTACTCATCAGTGATCAATTTATTAATTAGACTTTGCTGGACATTAAGTTTTAGAGTAAAATTAACTTATTATGAAACAATAATATAAACGAAAATTAAAATAAGCTATTTCGAGATACTGAACAACGTGACTAATTATAAACGTGAAAAATGTAAAAATACACAAGTAGGTATGTAGGTATACAATATCTAAACTACTTGCGTGTTTGAGTTCTCCAGATAGGTGCCTTCTATATTTAGTTCTATCAGTATAAACATAGTACAATACGACCGCCAATTTAACAGTTTTTGGTAAACAAACATTAAACCACTTGAAACAGCTGTTAGTATTAATGGTCCAAATTAATTTATAGTAATTTTGCGTTGACATCATCCGCCGCTTTGAACTGATAATTTGCACTCATACTTTATGGGCGTTTCGTGGTTAAATTTATTTTCGCATAAGGAATATTTATATCTAAGTATTATGATGATTACATCGATGAGAAAATAGTCTTGTGGTTGGACTCCGGCCTCAAGAATTGGCTGGTCCGAGTTTAATAACACGGTTTTCTATATATTTTACTTGGAATTCAAAATTATGTTTAAGGATATACGCACATAATTTGCAGTGTTTGTCTTGATCAGGATAGAGCGAGATTGTGTTTCGGCACCCTTTGGTCGATTTTTTCAGTTTAGTTTATGAGTATGTTAATAATATAGCGTTAATAACATAGCTAATAAATACAACAAAAAAACAATACGTTTTATATATTATAACGTGTGTGAGATGTGAGATGAAAACCAACACACTAAGACCATCAATTTCATACACTACCAAATTAAAATGCCCACAGTATTTTAGAATACAACACGTATATACGAGTTTTGGCAGGAAACAAATTTTTTCTCTAATACATTTAAAAAAAAATTATTTAGCAATCAAAAATTAATCAACGAATTAAAACGTAGATTTAAATTAAGCCTTATAATTATCTTAAAAGATGAACTAATTACAAAGCAAAATTATGTAAATTAGGTAATTGATTGAAACTTAGGCCATTACTTCCAGTTAACAGAACCTTCGGTAAGCATCTGCGACGTTAACAAGAAACTGCTCGGAAGTTTCCTAGGAAATTAGGTTCACTTCCGTTATAACTGCTTTCATGTTGAATATAATTTTTGGATTAAATTAACTTAAAAAATAATTGTTACTGAAAAGGACTACTTAGTTAAAGTATGCTACAAATAAATAATAGTATAAAGATTTGAGCGATATTAAAGAATAATTATACCTAATAGGTATTTGTCAACTTTTCACACAAAAAAATACTATTATAATACAAGAGGCAGGGTAGGAAAAAGCTTTCTCTTATCTTTTACAGAAATAATAATGGCAGTATATGAATTTGATTTACGAATTTGCTATCGTCAGAGGCTCTTGGACAGGTTCTACAAAACTCTCAGCTCGTATTGAAGAACGGAAGAGCATTATGGAAAGCACTAGAGAGAGGCATGCAGGTTTTGTCACTACAGTTTTTGTGACTATAGTTTGTATCACTGAAGATAAGTTGTAATAAGTATACCAAGGCGCGCAGGTCAGGTGCCTACTCACAAGGACCAAAATCGGTTCCACCAGACCTGTAAAGTGAATTAAATTAAATTATTAAGCTGCTCTATTCCGAAATAACATAAACTTTTAAACGACAAATCGTCAAACCCTGAGAATATATTTTTGTTGTTAAATACGAATGTTCAATTCTTGTTAAATAAAAAGCAATGTAGTCAGCTTGCATTCCAGCGAGTACAGGCATTGCCCGTGGCCCATGACGTGACTGCAAATTACTTACTGATCACTTGAACACGTGTATTTTCGCAACCAAGTGCAAAAACTATGTGAAAACCCGTTTTGTATCCTCAGTTGTTTGGACGAAATTGGGAAGAAAGTTACCTTCTTTTCTCTATATAGTCTATGATTACTAAATTACCGTGTAACTTTTTTAATTTAAGTGTATTTTGTACTTTTTATCTAACTGCGCCAGATTTTGGGTTGACTATTTTAAAGCCTATTTTGCACAAAATAATTAAAATAGTACTTAATAACCAAATGACATATTAACATTTTAATTGTTTTGAATTTTACCTAACCTAAACTAATTTTAATTTTGTTGATATAGTATAATGTAACTTTGAATATGAACAAACGTACCTCTTGGCTGAAGGTGGGCGTAAACGACTGCGAGGACTGTAATTTTATTGTTGCTGTTCACGAACTTATAGTTTATTGCAACACTTGGTACTAGTGTTTATGAATTCAATAAATACTTTAAATCTTTAATTAAGAGGCAATATGGTAATAGGCTCAAAGGTGGAGCGATTATTACGGTACGACTTGGGAGGCCTGTGTTTATTCAGCACTCGCCAGCTGTAGAACGATAAAGGCTGATATAAGAAATGTTCATGAAATATTTTGCAATGCAATCCAAATAATATGGCTTTAAACAATAAAAACATAGTATGGCGGTAGCATTGAAGTTTTGCTGGTGTATTTGGAAAAAAGTTCCAAATTAAAAATAAAACCTTGGATTTCTGAGACGACGTTACTCGTATTTGACTGACATAGGACTGACTGACATAGGATTGACTGACATGATGAGACAGGTCGGGAAAGCCAAAGTAATATAGGTACTTTACAAGTTCCTGAAATAAAATTAATTAGTTCTTTATTAAAATTACAAAAAAAAAGCATACAAAACATGCTTTGTTTATCTCTCTTAACTGAGGCTATATTTTCATTCGATAGTATACCCTCGTGTCATGTCGGGTACCGTGGACACAAAACAAGACTTTTTTTTACCCAGGATCGAGAATTAAAAATTGCTCATTTAAAATTATGTGTAAATACAGTGCAAGCCGACGTGGCTATCTTTACACCGGACAGTTTATACAAAAGAAAAACTGTGTATTTTAAAAAATATATTCCGCTAATTTCTAGACTATCAAACTAAACATACTGTCATTTTATGAATTCTCTTGTAATTTAAGCAGTATTTAACGGAAAAGGAATATTGCGTTACTTGGAAAATAGAACGCTGAACGCTTTTGTCCGCTCTTCTCAGCTCTGTAATGGGAAAATAGCGTTAAAAATAAAAGTTTTCCCGTTGAAAGCTCAAAGTGTTCACAAAATTTAAAGTGCGATCTTAAAGAAAGCGGAATGTGAAATCTAACTGTAGAAGTTTACATACGAGTAGATACTGAGAGTATCGATATGAAATATTTGGGAAAATAAAATCATTGCTTGTACCTGTTATTAAAGAGTGGGTATTAACATTTTGTATAAACTTTTATAACGTTTAAGATTTTTATTTCTTTCTTTGGGTTATAGCTAATTTGATTATATCTAGTTAAACTACTTTTACACAAACAAGCAAGCACGAATGGTTCATAGGTTAATGTTTGTTATTCGGTCAACGAAAAATCTTTAGAAGTACCTAAATCATACGTTTCAAGGATTTTAATGGCTTGACAAATCCTAGGGTAGATCTATTATTTACATTGAATTCTTAGTAATTTATCGTGTGAAGAAAACAATATCTTAGCC
Organism: Noctuana stator; assembly: GCA_018231225.1. Lineage (NCBI taxonomy): Eukaryota > Metazoa > Arthropoda > Insecta > Lepidoptera > Hesperiidae > Noctuana > Noctuana stator. Next base: position 9,223 of record DWQK01004102.1, read on the forward strand.
TACAGCAGTTGGACAATATTTCACCAGTTTATTATGTGTTAAAGTTAGATTATCCAAGCAATTCCATTCAATGGCAACTATTTATTTTTCTTCCGATGTGAACGCATACAAACGTGTCGACTTTTTATTATTTACTTGATTATTTTACTGCTAAATTATATTTTGACGTCTACTTCCTTTCTGTTTCACATTTCGTAGAAGCTACTAAAATAACTGTGTACATTTTAAATCTTCCGACTGACATACACGTAGTTTTTAAATAAGTATGTGTAGGTGCTCGTACCTTACGTACGTACGTACTTATTAAACCTTTACCTACGTATTATTGTCTTTTAAAATATCAACAATTAAACTGTATGTTAAAAAATACTAAATTGACTTTCATTACACACTAGGTGTTCATTCGATTCGAAGAGCAATTGAAGCCTATGAGCAATTGAAGACTACATCAATTGCGCATAATGCTCTAACCGAAGATAATCGCTTATGATTATCTCACACAAAACGTTCGAGAAATCCTCTCGTGTGCGTCGGCCTTTACATAAGAACTCGGGCATGACGGTACGAAATAAGCACGTTGGAGCAAATTGTTGCAGTCATTAAGATACGACTCCAGCACCCAGCTAAATAACATACGACATCATTTCAGCTTCATCTGGCACAATTTAGAACGTAGGTACATCTAAAGATAAAACAGATGTAAGGCTATTATGTGGCTCTTTTAGCAAGAAAACTGTATAAGGGATGTAGTGTTTACTAGTGTAAAACTTAGCACGATAACTTTGAGTACTTATATCGTCAAGTATTGTGTAAAATGTGGATTCCTGCAACACGTAAGTACGTTATCGTGCAGTTATCGCTTCACTTTAGTTATCGAAAGAAAAAACCACCTACATTTTAGAGAGTCCTTCTCAATAGTCAAATTAATTATGTATTTGTACCCTGCTATTTCATACTTCTGTTATAAAAGAAGGTGATATAGATTTATATAATTTTTTTATAAATTGTGTTTTGTCCGTAGTCTGACTTCTATACTCCTAGATATTAATTATAAAATACCATAAAAATATTTTCAACTGATAAAATGCTTATAGGATAGGATAGATGTAATAAACGCTATGAGCGAGGACGGAATCAAGTTCCTTAATTAAAGCGTCCGCTTCTAAGAAAAGTCTTCATTTCCTTCATTCTTAGATAGGAAAATATTTAAAGACAAACAAACATCCACAATCCAATATCCATTTAATTTAACTTTGGACTGACAGATCTATCTTACATTCGGTTTTGTAAATACTTTTATATTCTCCTATATGCCATACTGTTTTATTTCTTAGTTTTCGGTTGTTTTGATATCGAGAAACATTTAAATCGATTTCAAATCCGGTCATGGCTATTTTTCTGTATCTGTTTCTTTGAATTACCAGTGCATTTTTGACGGTAATTTGTTTCTCTTCGTTTACCTTTCAAAACAATTGTTGTGATTGTTGCAGTAAACTTTTCTGGATATTCCCAACTTAGCAATCTCCTAACATTTACACTCAGTGAAAAAGTATAACAAAAGTTATAA
>DWQK01004103.1:0-10788 GCA_018231225.1 Noctuana stator
GTATCGGAGCCGTGACACAATGCGCGCGCGGGCATACGGCTCGTGCGTGGAGCACGCACGGGTAGGTACAGACGGCGAACACCACTCGTACATTGTACCACTCGTGCATTCACTTGGTTTTACTCATTAAATTAAATTTTATTTACCTACATACATTTTCATTTAATGTTTCTATAGTTTAGAAAAAGCTTTACACTGATAGTAAAGCGACACCGATTGATGATAATATGTACGACCGTGCCAATACCAATATAAGGGACTATCGAATTTAGAGCATTCTAATGTCTTCGGTGTCCACAACTGAACTCTGACCTCGTTGATGTGGTGGCGAAATCACAGAATTCATAGATAATGGTATATATTTTATTGCTGTTTAAAACTGACAGTCGTACAAGTTGAAAAAGCCGAAGCTGAGGTCATTTTAAAAGGTTTTGCCGCAACCTATTAAGATTTCTATCGGTGAAACTTTCTGTATATGCCTACATGATCCTTAGTAGCTGACTTACGTCTCATTGCAAGCTTCATAAGACTTAATACCGTCACCAGTATCCCAGTATCCTTTTCTTATGCTTATTGGTTAAAAGAGACACAAGGAAAATGATGTCATTATTTTAAAAAAGAATTTTGGAACTCGGCGTTAGTTACTAAGTATATAAGAGTCACTAAGTATACAATAATGATGTATGGTAAGAGTATACAATAAGTTAGTACACTTACCCGCAAGCCTTAAAGAACGCGGTGGCGGAGGGGTTGTGCGTGAGCGCAGTGAGGCGCACGAAGCGCATGCGCGTGGCGAGCGCGAGCCGCTCCAACACTCGCAGCAGCTGCTGGCCCAGCCCGCGCCGCCTGCCGCCCGCCTCTACTTGTACCTCGTAACTGGAATATTAACAAATAAATCTATAGACAAAGTCAATAAAATCATTTGTTTTCTTTGCCTAAACCTTTATAACAAACATTATTTTGTGCAACATAACACACTTATTCTTATACTGTGTAGTGTAAGTCGCAGTTAAGCTTTGCCACGGGAATCGTTTGTTAAAAAAATAGGACTACACAACTGTCAACTAAATTACGAGCAAACTAATTATTACATTTTTTATTTTCGTCGTAGAACAACAGCACTTATTGCGGAAATTTTTATGGAAAAGTGTGAAAACGTAGTGGTTACGACTGCATAACACCAGATATTATACAAGTGTAAATACATTATTTTAATACGATGTAATTTTATATCGATAGTTAAACATTTTTCAAAATGTCAAAACTGAATTTGTTTTAAATTTATTTAATTATTTTTACATTACACATACATTTAATATTGTCATTAAAACTTTCAATTAGGTACACAAGAAAATTGTATATAACACAAAACTTTCAATAATTTTTCAAGTGCATCAGTCAGACAATCTTTTATGACAAATAACTAGAATGAAGCAGTAACGACCGCTTTGTTTTATACTAATTAGGCCTTACAAGTGGTTTTAATTAGGAAAAATAATAATTTAATACCTCAGGGAAATTTTTAAAATATTGAAAAATAAAATTTGCTTTATGTATCAAGAGTATCAGATCTGCTGGAAGATATTTCGATGCGAAATAATCAGTACCTTTGTACATTTAATTATCTAAAATTCTTGTTTCAGTTTTATTAGTGTACATAAATAAATAGTTATATAAATAAATAAAAACAATATTTTTAAGATGTATCTTGAATTGACCATTTCACTACGTAAATTACAAATCCGAATATTTGAATGATAACGCCGAATATACACTTACATTTCTCCATCCAATAACTTCAACTACACGAACGGCCACACACGACTACTCTTTAGAAATGAGTTCTTTTCAAATGTAGGTAATGCACTGAGGAAAGTGATTATTACTTATTGGCTTATCACTTAATGCAGTTAGCAGCGAAAAGGTTGAAAGGTGGCATCAACACTGTTATATTTCTTATCTAGTTACTCCGGGTCTCGGGGAGCCAATAGTAAAGAGAGCGTGGTGTGGAGCGGTCTTTTCACAGATAGCAGGGTGGGTGCGCGCTTTTCGCGAGCCTTAGATCGGCAATTAGCGACTGACGGCTGGAGGATGCAGGCGCGGGCTCTGTGGGTAGTGCTGCTCTGTGCTGCGGCGGCGCACGCGGCGCGGATACTTGCCGTTCTGCCTACTAACACCAAAAGCCACTACGCCATGTATGGCCGTATTCTAGAAGCACTCGCTAAAAGGGACCATAACCTTACCGTCATCACGCATTTCACAATGGTAAGAATTTTTTCTAATAAAGAATAAAAAATAATATCTATTTCGATTGCAATGACTATTCTGAAAATCGTTTTCATTGAAAGTCTTTAATAAAACATTTTTTATTTTAGATTTATTGTTGATTTGCAAATAAAAAACATGTTTAACAGGAAATTGTGTGCAATTTTGTTTTGAGTGATGCAGATCAAATTGCAGATATTTAAAATACTATTTTTATTAGGTACACTGAATTAATTATAAATATATTATATAAATTTCAATTTAAGGTACATCATGGTATTTCATGTTCTAAGGACTACATAAGTAGTTACATCTGTTATACATTTTTAAAACGACCATCTCAGTCTTCAAGAGTAACCATGCCTCCACGTATGACCTAAGATAGGACTTGCCTATTTGAGTTTGGACATAGGTGTATGTGGATTGCAGTGACTATTTAACATGAAGCAGATGAATGTTCATTAAAAATGAAAAGAAAGGGGCGGATGATACAGATACATTTCATTTGTATTTGTTTAGGTATATCAATATTTTACTGCTCATAATTTACTTCAATCTAGTCAATAAAAATCTTTCTAACCATATTAATGTGACCCTTGTACATTTGAACTACGAAATGACCTACCTTACATAATATGACATAACAGGCCCTACTGCAATAAAACTAAACTAAACATGTTCATTAGATTCGTACGCGCCAGCCCGGTAGGAGCCGTACGCGTGGAACGCGTCTCACAAACGACGTGTCTGTTTGACCTCTTGTCTGCCGCATGTCTTATCTTGGGCACGCGCTGCGTCTAGATACATCTTGCCATTATGCATTCGTTCAATACGTCAATTAGCTGCTTATCTAATAATCATTTTAACTGCTTAATTGTTACAGACGAATCCGCCTCCTAACGTAGAGGAAATAAGCTTAGCTGGAACGATACCTGAAATAGTGAACAATCTCACTTTGCAACAGAACTTCCTCAAGCCCGCCTTCGTAAGCAATTTAGAGACGATCATGAAAGAGTGTGTTCATGCATGTGACGTCGTAGCGCGAACACCAGCCGTCAAGGCGCTGATAAATTCAAAGACTACCTTCGACTTGATCATAGTCGAGGTGTTCGGAAGCGAATGTTTTCTTCCACTGGGTGAACGATTTCAAGCTCCAGTAGTCGGTCTTCTATCGAGTGTGCCCCTGCCGTGGATCAACGAGCAACTAGGAAATCCAGAAGGAACCGCGTACATTCCCTCTTATATGATGGGTTACGGACAAAGAATGAATATCTGGGAAAGATTCACTAATACCGTTGCTGTGATTTGGGCGAAAATTTTATATAAATACAAATCACAATTACCATCACAGGTAGGAATCTATGTGGCAAACATTAGACGGCGTACATTCGGACATGGATGAATCGTATTTTTTTCGAATCAATTTAGATATTTACTTCAATCGCCTTTATCTTTTTGGTGACGTAACAACCACATGGCTCGAAGCTGGCAGACTTCGTAGGGCTTTTAAATATTTTTTTTTATAAAAAATTAGTTATCCATCATGTAATTACAATCATAACCTTATGTGCCACTGAAACAAAAAACAAGTCGAGACTCGGAAATATGACGATTCGTCAATGTGCGCGTGCGCTGGTTAGCTTTTGAATTTGAAATTTATACAATGTAATGGGCTCTAAAAAAATCATTTGTCGGAGCTAAGGGCAGCCGAACGACATTTGCAATTTTTTAACATACTTAAAAGTTCAGATTCACCCCATAAACCCACAATTTTAAATCATTTAAATATGATTGCAGGTTATAGCGGACCGATTGTTTAGTAGTGGATCGAAACTAGATATACTGGCCCAAAATTATAGCTTAGTGTTATCAAACAGTCACTTCAGTATTAACGAGGTGCGGCCTTTAGTACCAGCAATGGTAGAAGTTGGTGGACTTCATCTGGACAATACGCAGATACTGCCAGCGGTGAGTTATCACAATATATACATTGTTGCTATCTACACCGCATTGTTAATGAGAATAATGTGTATTCATTCATTATTTGCATGATTTCATAACTCACTTCAATAATTAGCGATAACACAAACTCAATACTGTATGGCGGGAAACTATAAATGTATGATTTTGCAGTTTATTTTATAGGTCAACAATCCATTTAAGATTACGTTTCATACTTTCGCAGTTTATACGCCATTAAATTTCCTCCTCTCTATTGTATCGCAGTATATTTCTGTTCCTTCTGCGAAGTCTTTACCGAAAAACAATTGACCCACATTAAGCATTGTGCAGTTGAGGCCCGGTTATAAAGATGACCTTAGGCCCTTTTATGCTAGATAATGTCAAACAAATCAGTAAATTATAAGCAAATTAACGTATTGTTATTGTTTGAGGGCTTTAGGAAATAATATTACGTTTGAAAATGAATGTACTGTAGGACGAAGTTCTCTGACCTGAATATTTAAATGTCTGGGAACTCACAGTTCATTGCCACCTACACCACAATTACACTATTATTATTAAACCAGTTATTTGAAAAACTGTAGATACTTTTGTAGGGTGTTTTTAATTTGTAGAACATTTTATTTACCATTTGAATAGACTATATGTTATATAACTTCATAGTTAATAATTAGTTCAAGACTAGAACCATGATACTAGAACTTCTAGAACATTTAAACGCATCGCAGAAGAAAGTGTAGTATTTTGGAGACTTTAGAGTGCTTCAAACCTTCTTTAAAAAAGAAAGTTCGTTTTCTAAGACTGGCATTAACATTGGTATGCCAGATACCACTTTTTAGAAGCTTCTGTTTGGCCCCAGTGTTTTTATACTTTTTTAGCACAATTGGAAACTCACTTGCTTAAGCCCTAAGTTTAAAATACATTATGTATTTCATCATTGAATAGTTGGAATGTGCTCTTATAGCATAATTTTTGTATTTCTTGTATATAACTTATATATAATTTGTCTATTTTGTAGAAATTAAAACGCCTCTTGGACGAATCCCACGAAGGATTCATTTACTGGAGCTTTGGTTCCATGTCGCGAATAGAAACAATGCCGAGTCACAAGTTATCGCAAATATTTTCTGTAATATCCGAACTGCCGCAAATTGTTCTGGTAAAGATGAATAGAGCTGATCTCCCCGGAAATTTAACTGTTCCCGACAATGTTTATACGATGGACTGGATACCTCAATACAAAACTTTGTGTAAGTTTTATAAGTTAATAGCTATTATAAATATTTTAAATGTGGGTACAATACCTACTAGTTAGAAACTTATTGTTTTTTCAACTATGATTGTTTGGTGTTAATGTCCTTTTAATATTTGTTGTCGTCATGCTGTCGCTTTATCCGTCTGATAACCGTTCTATTGGCGTAAATAAATTCTTAACCTTGCCGATATACGAGTACGACAGGTACCGAACTCTTGACCGTAAGATAATCATGAACTTTTTTGTAAACAGGTCATCCAAACATAAAGCTGTTCATATCACATGGTGGCCTATTGGGTACGCAAGAGGCTGTGGCTTGTGGAGTCCCAATGCTAACTATTCCGCTGTACGCCGATCAGGCACTGAATGGAAGAGCCATGAGTGATCGAGGGGTTGCCCGGATCCTTGCCTTTGACGAGAGCGGACATGACGCGTGGAGAGAAGCGTTCCACGATTTATTAAATGATGCAAGGTAAAATATTGAGTTCCAATACATTTTACCGCTTTCCATCAACTAATACCAGAGACGTCCAAAACAAACTTGTTTCGTCTGACATTCTATTCACAACATGAGCTATCTTCATAATTTAAAAACAAAAATCAGCGCAATCGCACCTTTAGGAGCTATTCACACGGTCATATTAATTTTGGCTACAATTTTTTGCTTACATTTATTTGAGCGCTCTAATCTATTGCGTTAGATTCACATCAGAACTTACAATGAATTACACTAATTTACAATAATCCATCTTTTCTTTAAAAATTGTATGAAAAAAATTTGAAAGCCAAACTCGAATATTATACCTATTACCTAAATTTTTCGCAAACAAAATATTATAGAGGTTATTGTGAAAAAAAGGTTCTCTGTGAAATCTTACACTAGCTTAATTATAATTTTAAATGGCCAACTGCGTTAAAAGTGTTACAACGGAAATTTCATATAGGTATAATAAAATCCCTATTACTAAAGTTCAATGACATGTTAGGATCAGTAGTAAGTAGTAAGCCGTCAATAGATGACGTGTGGACAGACCTTAAGTAACCTTTTGACCCTGTATCATGATTATTTTGTCGGGAGGTACCTACTGAGCGGTAAAATGTTTGTCACTGTAATCTTTACAATTGGATTATTTCTTCGTGTCGACGACCCCGGGGAGGTATGAAGGTTGTCACCGTTAATGATACTATATCAAGTAACAAAATAAATCTATCGCACACGACAGCGTTCATAGACCGGGAACCGGAATGCGCACGCGACCTGTCAAGAAGATCTGCGAAAATCACATGTGTAATCTTCGCACACAATCGTCGTGTCTTATTGCATATTCCCGTCTAGATGGACTTTTTTTTTACTGTTAGCCTATAAAATAAATAGCGGAGTTATTTTAGTTTACCAGATTGACTTTTTGTTGGACTTTAATTTTACTAATAATTTAATTTACATTAGTAATTTAGGGGAGCGCAGTAACTTCGGAGAAAAGAACCATAAAAACTTAAAAAGTGACGATTTACATATTTGCCTCCAGTAAAGGCATTTTATTACAATTTTCTGTAACTATGTATGTATGTATGTCTATGAACAATCTAATCGTTTAGTTAAGATTGCTCAAGAACGGTTTAAATTCCTAACATCTACCTTGAATGTCAGATAGTTATTCAATTTAAAATTTTTATTACAGATATAAAGAAAATGCGCTGAGACTACGCGACAGGTTCATGGATCGTCCCCTGCCACCTTTAGAAACTAGTGTGTATTGGATCGAGTACGTCCTTCGCCACCAGGGCGCGCCACATCTCCGCTCCCCGGCGCTTGATCTTTCCTTAACTCAATACCTCCTAATAGACGTTGCAGTTCTAAGCATTTCTATAATAGCTATGGCAATCTATATACTGCATAAACTGTTCAGATACCTGTGTACAAGGTGCATTAGATGGTGGCCCAAAGAAAAAATTTTCTTCGAAAAGGGACTTTTTAGGAGAAATATTAGTCTATTCCACTGCTTTCTTTGGATATATAAAATAAAAACGAATTAGTATAATTACATGTATAACTTAGGATAAAATTTGAATGATTGGCCAATGGTGAATGTGTAAATAATGAGTTAGGTAATGAGTAAGACGATTTCAAAATATCAATTCAAATTAGTTTTAAGACGATTGAGTTTTAAAATTTCGATGGGATGGATAAGAGCCGCGATGGCCTAGTTGGTAAGGTGTCCTCAACTAATGTGGGTTCAAATCCAACTATTCGCGGAAAAAATTTGGAATTCTTTTGTTAGACACCCACTTGAGATTTTATTCTGAAGTCCACGCTGACGAAGTCGAGGGCATAGGCTAGTTATTTATAATTGAAGTTAAAAAAAATATTTTGTGTATAATTTAACATACATTTTTGTGTATTGGCACTTTAAAAATTTTAAATGTCATATTTATTAACTGCCAATGAATTATGTTCATAATACAATACAAATTGACTAAAAATATCTGATTGTATAGAAACAATGTTACGGTACGAGGTATTTATTGTAGAATGTCCCTAATGAGAATTTAGAGCGAAGCGATGAGCTAAATATTTTTATTCAAGCATTTGGGACAAATTACTGCATTTAACTTACATTAAATATGCATAAATAGTTCCGAGTAATATCATGATGAACAAGACTTAGCTAATTGATAGCTTAACATTTAAAATATAAGTTGTATTGATTTAATTAATTATTATACTGCCATCTACTTTATTTAAGTATAATTTAATAGGTTGGGAATGTATACTGTAAAATATATACTGTAATAATGCATATATTATTAGTTATTTATACCACCTTAACATTAAATTCAAATATCAATTTTTAATTTCTTTCGGTGTACAACTTAAACATACTTATAGAATATATGTATATGTATATATCGCGAAATAACACCAGTGAATTGTAAAAAAGCTATTAAATTATTGTCTGTTAATATGTTTTATTTTCTAAGTATGCAATATTGTAACTTAAAAAGAAACTGCTTTGGTATAGGCAAACTTGCGTCAGCATCAATTTTGGTCCATTACAGGTCGCTAATTCAAGTTGTGTTTCACTACTATGCTATATTATACATACAAACATCTGTTACGTTGGTGTGCTGAATCACGTACTTACGTGTGCAATATTACTAAGAAAGCAAATGGAAGTTTTCACTACTTGCATTACATATTACAAGTACATTAGAATGTTCTAGTTTCTCTGTACTTCTTAATGGCAAACTAAGCATTATACACCATACTACATATTAGTGGTACAGTAGATATTATAGAATTCAAAATACTATAATAATATAATTAAGATCATAAATCATTAACTCAGTACCAAATTTGGCAATAAGTTTGGATATTGACATTTGCCATAATATTATTGATACTTCAAAATGTTAGCTACTTGAATAATAAAGATAGAAGTGTAGTATCAAGCATACCAGTACAGGACAGGATCTCCAAAATCCATATCAAATCTGAAGTGCGAGAATGCCAGCAGGTTGTCTTTGCTGTCTTTAGCGATGATATACCAAGCAACATCATCTGTCATCTCCTCAACTTTCCGCTCCCGGTTCCAGCCCCATGCACAAGTTTCATACCTAGAATTGGATATATAATTTTAGGTCATAAGTTTTGTGCAATCAAGCACACAGTCACACAGATTTCTGAATAAACTGTGTAGTTGCCTGGAAGGGATTGTTCATCAATCACATGAGCCTAGAAATCATATTTATGATTTAGTAAATTAGATTATACCTGTACTTAATTATAATATTCACAGTACTTTTTTATGATACTAAGTATTAAATAATAGTAGGTGATTATTGAAATTAGAGGGTTTGCTTTAAGAATGTTATTAATAGATAACCAAGCTATAGAAATTAGCCCACTTTATCCTCAGGAATAGCAATCCAATGTACCTCAGATAGTAATCCAGTCCAATGGGCATCTTAATGTGGGGCAGTGTATTTATTATACTATACTATACTATAATACTAATATTGATCTTACAATGTCTTCATATTCCTCTCTGTCAGATCTATTGCCCATTCCAATACATGTTTTTCCAGTTCTGTAACCCTTTGAATGTACATATCCACCTCCAACTCCCTGCATCTATAGACCAGCATCTCATTGCACAGAACAGACATGTCCTGTAACTTGTTGGCCGCAGTTACGTGGGCCATGCCATCAGCTATCCGACGCTGTTCCATCTTTCGTGCCTGTCGCTTCTCTTTACTTTTGTTGACGGAAGCTTGCGACTTTTTCTAAAAATTACGAGTCTTAAATATATGGAAAAGTGTTGTAATTAAACAATAAAAGGTACCTTCCAGGCGGCAACAAAATCGGACGACAAAATCCGGAAAAAGTTGATAATTTTAATAAAACATTTACTTAACGATGCGTGCTTTGAGTGTTATTGATTGCACTCAATAAACAGTTTTATTGTAATATGCCATTAAACTCACCCCCATGTTTATTTGCTATAGATATTACAACTGATTTATTTCATAAAGTTATGTTTATTTGCAATTATTTAACCCAAAAAACACAATTTTTATAAACAAACGGCGCCAAACATATTTATGTATCAAATCAATAAATGTCGTTGTCAAATGTCAGTCAGTGTTGTCACTTGTCTGTCACACACAGCACAGATCATAGACTAATATATATAAATTATTATGAACGATATGTATGTACTAAGATTAATAAGTGTAAGTCACAGTATTTGATGTACACTTAAAAAGTGCATACCTAGCATAGTAAAATTATGTAAGCAAAAGAAGTGTTTATGTAAGGACATTATAATGATTAAGATATCTACTGATAGGTTTTAATTGTTGTATGAATGTATGTATCATCTGTGATGTATGTTTCCGAACGTGAGATGGCCGCGAATTTTAAAAGTATCGAATCACATTACATCACAAAAATCAATAAATTCACATTAAGAACGGAGGGCTCAGGGCCCAGAAAATGTGGATTGCATATAAAGAATTATACTAATAGAATCGGTTGTTAATATTGTTGTACTTTGCAGATTCTTTGCTTCCTGAATTAATTTGGAGTACTGCCAAAAATTGGTACTGTCAATTTTATCGTGAGCCGAACGGAGAGAACGATCAGCTGTGTTGCGGTTTGCAAGGGCAGTCATTAAAAGGGCATTAAAATTCGTTGCCACCACCACAATACCAACACCATGAAGTACGCGAAACTTTCGCAGACCGAGGATTTGATGCCCACGTTGGGCTTGGGGACTTGGCAGGTTAGTTTCTTTATTTTTCCA
>DWQK01004104.1:0-10785 GCA_018231225.1 Noctuana stator
CTCCGGCCCGATGGACTGGTGACCTGAGGAAGATAGCGGGAAACCGTTGGATCCGCAGGGCGTAGGTCCGGGCGGAGTGGCGCCGCTTAGGGGAGGCCTATGTCCAACAGTGGACCTCCAATAATGAATGGATGGATGGAATAATAATAATTATAATCACAAATAGCAATGACTGCTTAACTTGTCCTTCGAAACAATTAAGGACACCATAATATACCAGAGCGTCTGCAATAGCCATTTAGATCCAAATTAACTGTCCAAGTCGTGACCTTTTAATTGTATGAGTATCGTGTTAACGCGCCTCTTAATTGGTATAATAAGTACGATACTTTTTATTCGACACCTCACTTGAATTACAATATATGTATAATATACTCGTAATTCAGTGAGACGAATGTTTAAACCATTTTAGGCCAGAATTTACAGTCATTATCCCACAATTACGTTTCGCGGATAAATCTGCCCTACAGTCTATTAAATGTCTAATTATTTCATTATAATTGCGGGAGTAAAGTGTAACGAACCGCCCGCGGTGAAACGGTAGCGTTACATTTCATTGTTACCGAAAGTATATTAATACAGGTAATCTGTGTAATTTTGTAGGTACTTCTGTGTTAAATACGAAATGTGAAGATATTTGAAAATTAAGTTTCTTCTGAATGTAGGTAATTATAAGTTGTAAGTTGAAGAAAAACAATAAATCTGACTGCGTGAACATTTTTTCACTGTTCAAATTTAGTTACTTAATAAAATGTTATTCTAAGTATCAAAAAGAAATTATGTTTATATGAGAATAAATTCTTGAAACCTAAACCCAACCATCACTCGAAGAAAGGGCCTTTTTTAACTAAAAGCCTTATATACCACTTATTCATACTATTATTACTCTACTAATTATATCAGTATTTCTCTCTCATAATAACAAATCACCGCTGAGTATAGGTATAGTGTCCAAACATTACTCAGTTGAACGTGGGTTATACGAGTAGAAAGCCCACTGTGATTAGCCACTTACGCTTCGTCGTGATATAATTAAAAACCGACATCTTCTCCTTTTATCAATCGTTTCACCGGACAGAAAGTTACTACTAGGAGCTTATAAATCAGTTGAAATAAACGGAATTATAGTGGAGAAACGAGTCCGACGCGTAATTTACTTACTGTCTAAGAGTAATTAAGGACTCGCGCAGACGCAAATTTACGTTCGACACAAAATGTTTGCATAGCTGCCGAGGGAATAATTGCACGCTCGTAGCTCGGCGCTAGTTAAATATCGTCGGTGGTTACAAAGAGTGCGAGCTCAATCGTGTTTTTATATAGTAAGGTTTATATAGTTTTATAATGTTTCACACTAACTCACACTATGATTCCCTGCAGAACACACATGCACACAATATCATAAATTTTATAATAAAATCAATACATCACACGGCTTATTTAAATTAAGATTTTCTTTGATTAATTTGTTCTATTTTAAATACAGGATTGTTTAAATTACTAAAATTATTATAAAAAAACATTGAAATTACAATCTGGTTAAATCAAAGAGTCGTTTATTTTCAATTTTTTTCAACCCTTGTACCTACTCGTATTAGGTAGTAGGTAAGGCACCAATGTAATATCTAAACTTTTACAATTTTGGCATCTTTGGTAACAGATGTTGTCTTCTTCCAATTTATTTGAAATTGTTTGTCCTAGTAAAAAAGTAAGGCTGTAAAAGTTGACTTTTATTGTCTCCCACAAACCGCAGGTTAAATTAATCTGGTGGCCTTCGCAAGGACTTGAGACTACAAATATAATAGCGTTGATGTAAGCCTTTAAAAACTGGACTTAAATTAATTTTCAGAATATATTATGACTTTTTTAAGCAGGATTTAGAAGAGATTTATTTCTCCCTTTTGTAAATTACTCAGTAATCCATTCATCCAGTTTCATTTATTTGCAGGTGAAGCTTGGCCCAAATTTTTCAATTTTACATAATTTTTTTCAAACATAACATGTCCTGACAACAAAAAAAAAAGAATAATTTAAATAGGTGCGGCCGTTCTGATGTGATGCGATAATATTATAAACCTACATTGTGCAATTGATTTTTATTTACATTTATAGAAGAACCAAATTTAAAAGGTTTTAATCTTTAAATTTAATTTGAAGATAATAAGTCAAGTTAGTGTTTTTATTAACTAATATTATTTATTTATGTTCGTACGTAAACCCTTTGTATAAAAGTTTAGCTTACTCTTGCTTGTTTTATTAAAAACTCATTAATGTAATGATAATATTGAAAAGCCATTAATAAAATAAATATACTGTTTTATGGAACCACGGTGACAACCGTTCGCGTGACGATAAACACGTTTGATGTAATCCTGACTATTTAAGTGTACCCCATTATATTCAAAGGTTACTCAACCGTTTCGCCTCCACAACTTTACGGTTTATAGATCAGTATCGTACCTTCTTCGTGTGGCTAACCCTCGGCTACAAGTAATTGGATTTAGATTGGATCGAATTAGAAATTTTCTCGACTGCTTTTGTTTTCGTGGAAATGACTTTTTGATAGAACGCATCAAAATCGAGTTTCCCAACTTGCAGACCCTAGCTCGCTGCGCTCATTTTCCTGTAAGCAAGAAAATTGGGGGAAGAATTGGAAAAGTTTGAATGAGGATGATAACGCTAAGAAAAGTCTTGGTGCTGTTTGTTAAAATTACTGGTGGCTACATAAATTTCTCCTTTTTAAGTCCTTTTTTGAAACAATAGCGAAATACACGGTAGCTTTGCCTTACAAAAGTGGTTATAAATAAAGCTTTTTAGGTAACTGTAGGCAATTATTTTGCGTAATGAATTAAACTGCTGCTATAAAAATTCTAATTTGCATTCCGAATGCAATTTATGGAACGAAATTTACCCTTTATAATGTTTATGTAAGGTTTGTATTAAATAAACCCCTATAATAGGTAATGTGTTTTTATATTATTTTATAAGATTTAACAGGGCAGTTAGATTTGCAGGTAAATCTTTTAAAATTTATAACTGGGTTTTCAAAAATTTATGATAATATAAGCAGCATTATGGGTGTCATCATTATGGTAGGGGTTATGGTGTATTAAAATTAAAGCACCTTCTGCTATGAAGACAAGACAGACAGATAATAATATATAAAATATTATCAAAACAAAATGGTGGCATAAAAAAAATGTCGATCCCATTTGTTACAATATCGTAAAACAATTTTCCGAGAATAGTCTGGCGCTCACAAACGGATTTACTATTCTATAAATGTTAAGCGTTGCCATTACTCGTTTTTTTAAGAAAGAAAATAAAAATATTCATATTACCGTGCACTTTTCATAAATGCACCGCAGAGCGGTTTCATTTCGTCCGTATAATGTACACGGGGTAGTAAACTTCATGTATTATTTATTTACACATGAGGGGCGTACAGAGGAACATCGTGAAATATTGAGCCAGGTCGCCGTTATTTAGGCAAGTTTTAGCAAAAATATGCTATGAATAAAATAAAATCTGTAGACCAATATTTCTAGGATGCCCCAGTAAAGTTGGAAGTTTGTGGAGCTGTGAGAAAATATACCGCAATAAGTAAAAATATTCCGTACAAATGTTACTTTGGCTTAAAATACGTATTTATACGTATAAATATAAGTTATTTAGATTTAAGATATAGGTATTAGATACATACTTAATGAACTTAGAGAATCCCAATTCAATGCAGATTTAATTACTTCTTACCTTACAAAAGATGATATAATTATATATTTGCCTTGATCCTATAAATTAATCTTTGTATAATGATTGTGTCTATGTATTAAATTAAAATATTCGTCCAACTTATTTATAAATAGGTTTCTATTGTAATTTAAACAGACACTGGAGTGAACGAGTTTTATATCTCAACAGTTATTAACATCGCCTAAAGCCGATGTACTCGTATATACCGAATTATTTGACGTTCATCCAGTGAATACGTGTACCTTATAATGAATAAAAAAATTTTGAATTGGATTTATTGAAGTATAAAATATGTCAGGTCACGTGTGATATTATGGAACGTGAAATAAGTTTATAACCTCTATTTTATTACTACTTCACCTCACAATCCGTGTGACCGAAATCGATTCTACTGAAAATTTTATTCACCTGCCAGACAGTCCGAAATGTGAAGTGCTTTCTAGAATTTTCCACTGCAGCTCAAAACGCCAGCTCAGAGATATGCATTAACGGGACTATTTTATTTATTCGTAGCACTCGAAAAGTGCATTAGCACTGAATATTCGCTTTGCAAGGCTACGTCAGGTCAGGACGTACAAGCTATGACGTTTGTCAGTTTTGTTAATGTGGTCACGATGTTGCCTAGACGTTTCGGAATATTTTATTTATGAGTGTCAGGAGGAAAACGCATTAGTTTCATGACCAATAGACGAAGGCAGACACAGATTTTTCGTAATGGAATGTTAGGTTTGAGAAAGAAAATTGAGAGGAGAGAAAACCGTATTTTTTAGAATATTTTTCTTTCGCTTTAAAATATGAATAATAGCAATACAAATTTAATCAACAAACCTTCCAACTTAACATTAAAACAAAGGGATGGCAGCTGACCACTAATTAAAACCGAATTTGGGTAATAAATTGAATATGTAAAGTAGCCACAAAGTAAACGAAATTAAATTAGTCAGGTAGTATTACTGTAATTCGATGAAATTGTAATAAGCGCGTGCTTTTTGATCCTCGGATAAAATGTTAAAGGCCATGGCACCCCGCTGGACGTTTGCACAAACATAAGAAGACTAGAAGAGTCAGATCTTAGTACAAGGTAAGAGTATCTAAACAAGATTTGGAGTTATGACGATTAATAAATTTATATTTAGAATATTCTAGATACAATACATGTCTCTGTAGTTTTAACACATTAAATTACTTATAAACATAAGTTCGAAATATGTTATGAAAAAGTGTAAGTACCTACCTACACTATAATATAAGTTTAAGTCAAAAGTTTCATAAAAAGTGCATTTCAAATGCATTGGCATGCGCAAACACACGAGATAAGACTGTCAAGAGAAGAAACTTATGTAGATTTGAAATTTTATTATGTCTGTGCAGCAAATCTTGTGTCAAGTTCTGGCCGGAGACACTTACTCATTAAACATACTATAACGTAGTTCTCATGAACAGCAATGCATACATTTACGACCTCAGATGGGTCCTCTGTCCATTAGAGGTTGGACGTTAGAATCACCGGTGTAATCTACGATTTTTAAAAAACTGAAGAAAGTTACATCCAGACTGTCTGTATTTACATCAAGGTGTGGCATCTCCGGGGCGCCCGGCCACAGGCCTAAACTAATTAGGCCCCCTGCTCTGTGTCAATGTTGTCGCTGTGCGGACCGCTTTAATGCGTGTGTCTCCATTAGCCACCCTAAGTTCAAACACCCCTGTGTACAGTGACAATTCGCCAAAATTGATTTGTGCCTGTTTGATGTTCGCGCTGGGAAGGCTATTTAAAGTTTGTGTCAGATGTGATTATGTCACGAGTGACGTCAGATGGGAGTTCTATTTAATGCTATTCCATAATACAATGTACTTTTGAACCTACATTATTTTTTTCATCTACATTCTATGATCGTTTTGTGATATCTACTTTAGTTAAGTCACCAGTATTAAGGAGTGAAAAAAAAATTGTCTAAGATAATGTAGCTATGTAGACTATTGTATGACGAATGCACTGTGAGATATGGATAAATATTTTTTATAGAAAATAATATAGTTTAATCCTAAGGTATAAGCGTACTTATACCTTAAGATTAAACTATATATTTACTGAATTGAAAAATGAGGAGGTTCTATGTTTGACTGTATATTTTTCTAAGTGTGAGATGGTGGATTCTTAAACAGACGTATCTGTTTAAATATATCTCAGGCACTTAAACAATATCGTAAATGTAAAAGTGCAGTCTAAGCACCCCATCCATGTGCAGCGAAAATTGGCTGAAATTGATTAGTGTCTGTTTGATGTTTGCGCGGTTTAGGGGAGTCCGTAGTATTTGCAGTTCAACTTGTTTGCGAACGCGTCCTGGCTGATTTTGTGTTTATTTATCTATGTACGTACCTTGTACTGTAACAATTTACAGTAATTTTGCTTGTAGGTAGGTATGTAATCTATGTTTTGTTGAAACGTGGTCGCCTAGTAGAAAGTAGACAAATTATTTTACTCTTAATTTGATTTCCAGCAACTGTATTTACTAGAGCAATTAATATGTTGAAGTAAGGAAAATCTGAGTAAATGTTCAGAAACTTGCCATTGAGCATATAACATAGAGAAATGTTTATATTAAATTCGTGAAATTACTTAAATCTCCGGTTGTGTATCCTGTGCCCAGTAGTGGGCCATATAGGATAGCTAGGTTAGGTATAGTTTTAAAAGTGGTCAACGTCATAGCAATAATTATATCATCATACCGTATATTTCCAAAGGATCAACAACCTACACAAACGGTTCAGCAGGCAAAAACTTGTTCTACAATAAACACATCACTAAAAATAACAATACGCAAAGTTGACTTCATTATGCAAATAGTGGGTCACGTTCTAAAAACCACGGAATAAAGAGACAAGCAAAGGGAAGTGCCTTAAAGGCGTTTGACGTAGGTATAAGCCCATAGACATACTAAATTAACATCTGTCTACGAATAAGTCCATTGCGGCATGTGACTTAATTATGGTTGGCTGATTTTTGTGACGCAACAAAGCACATTGGTACTGATTGGTAAATGTCAGATATTGTTTATGTTCAACCAAACATTATAATGTGTGATGTTGCCACGCTAGTTTCCGTACTAAAAGACTGTATAGGCATTTCCTGTCATCTTTTCTATCTCTCAGTTCCGTGCTTAATACCAACAAGCTACGTGATGTGCAAGGTTAAATACGTGTAGCATTGATAAAAAGATTTTCCTTAAACAAAGCTAGTCTCATTCGAACCTAACGACTCAATGCAAGCGTAAAATGTGGTTAAAATGAAGATTACATTGATTCTTATACATTTCTTAGTGTTCACAATAACATTACCCGTAAAAGCAAAAGACTTTATCGTGGGCACGAAAGTGAATAACTTGTTGATATCCACCGAGAGAGTTAAATACAATAAGATACCGTTAATAAGACGAGACAAGGATTATTCTTATACGGATCCCAAACAGCGGATTATTAAAGTGAGTAAATTAAAATATCTTTTGATACTAGTATGTACTTATATATTGTGTATTTATATTCGCTCAGATAACCTTTGATATCAATGTGATATATTTATTTACCGTAGGTATGATCATGGACTAATCGAAAAAGAAGGGAGTAAGAGGGAGAGATGTCTTCTTTTGGTTTATCATGTTCCTACATA
Source organism: Noctuana stator (assembly GCA_018231225.1). Classification (NCBI taxonomy): domain Eukaryota; kingdom Metazoa; phylum Arthropoda; class Insecta; order Lepidoptera; family Hesperiidae; genus Noctuana; species Noctuana stator. The sequence goes on from DWQK01004104.1 coordinate 7,415, forward strand.
ATGTTGTTGGCATAAACTATTTTACTTTTTGTTTAAACTTAAATTTCTAAATTAAAATTAAAATTCCGGTATAGTTCGGTGTTAACAGCTAACTAGTTAAACGCAGTTTGATAAGATTAAAACTATATTTTTTATTATAAAAAACACAAGATTAATATCCTACCCATCTACATGAAAACCCATCTAGATGAAAACTCTTAGCTTTAAACTACGTAATTTTCCACAACCTAATCACTAACACGACCTTTCTTTATCTGAGAAGCTGATAATAGTGAATCTGATTACAAATATTACAACACAGTTTAATCCCTAGTAGTAAGCAATAATGTTGTCAAACTCACCTAAATTACCTGCATAGATGCGACGTACCTTAATTAACAAAGATAATTTGAATATATAATGAAGTCATTTATTCCAATGAAAAGACAATAACACAGCTTGTATTAATGAAGGTAGTGAGAGGTAGGCAAACCGCCATTAATCTTCCATGGCAAAAACATGTGACAGTGCGGGCCTATAGATTATATATTATCTGTAATCACACGGCATTTGAGTAGATTAGGCAATCCCTTTGTGGATTCATGCAATCTGATTCCTACTCGGTTGCTCGAATCCAAATTAAGATAAGCAGGCACGCGAGGCACTGCAAATCCTGTAATGCAATCCGCATTTCGTATTGATTTCAGATTAGCCTACCATTCATACACCTACTTACTCAATATGACCTAATTTGGGATTAACTTAGATTTTTATTATATTCGTAGTATTAATTAGATATAGGAATTTATAGGATATGGGCTCTAGCGAACCGAAAACAATTGCTTATAATCAATTTATATCATTCGTCCGTCTACTTCCGCGTATTCTGAATATGTACAACTTTTTTAAATGCTATAATACATACATTTTTATTTTATATAAAGCTGAAGAGTTTGTTTGTTTGTTTGAACATGCTAATCTCTGGAACTACAAGTCGGATTTGAAAAAATCTTTTTGAGTATGATAGCTACTTTCATGAGGAAGGTTATAGGCTATAAAGCGTTACGTCACAATTCTAAACGCGGGTGAAATCGCGGGGCGCAGCTAGTATTAACTTATTTTAGTTACATTATGATTCCAGGGCATTATCGCGCGTGACCTGTCCCGCACTGAGGGCGAGGTCACAGTGACAGACGGCGGAGTGGGCAACACGCATGTCACTCTGCACTTACGAAGCGGAAGGGGAGAGGAACTGAACTATCTTATACTCATATTTTCTAATAACAGTTGAGATAATAATAGCGTCTAAGCATGATTTAGAAACATTAGAATAAGCTTAAAGTAATTTTGACCGCTATTAAAATTTAACATTTAAAATGGTACATAGTTCGCATTTTATGTATTTTTTAATTCCCTAATACTGTACCTTTTTCAATGTTAACTTTACAGTGGTATACTTGAGGGACTTCATTATTGTATATTTTTTTGGATATTAATCCCGATAAAAGGGAAAAAGTATTAAAATTCGCGTTACAACTTAAATTATTTTTTTATTTATTATATTATGGGTAAACAGGAATAATTCTTACACCCACCGGTGGGGGAAGGCAGTGGGTCATCCGCCATAGTAGTGTATTAAAACAAAAGCTATCTCATAATCTTTCTTTTATCTATGATTCTATTGATTCTGTCACTCTACAAGAAGTCAATGCACTATTAATGAAATATATTGAATAGGTAGTTTAATTACAGGAAAGTTTAACGATTACTATATCCATATCCAAACGACACAACTTAATTATTTTATCGTCTTGTCTATATGTTCATTTTAAGTCGTAATGAAAATCAATTGTATGGTAATTTTAATGTTTATTTGACGATCCGTTGGGCCTACTTCAAATGAAGACATAAATATCAAACTAAGAGATGGTAAAATGAATGCATAATGAACGCACACAAAAGTTTGTTTGACTACTGCATTGTCCTCGTATTTATGTTAAAACTATGACCATTATTACGCACATTCTTTCGACGAAATGTTATTTAAAATATTTACTTTTTACGTTAGCATACAATGCTTGTTTTTAAGGCAGTGGTTGTTTCCAGGATAAGCGACATTAAGCGTTGTACAGCAAAATTAATTCGATGCTTAAATATCGCAATGTGCATGGGTTTTGCGTGGACACAAGGCATCGTTGGATGTTATTTCAGACTCATCGCCGCGTCATCTCTCTTTGATCTTCCCTCGACTTTTTGCGGGCCGTTGTTTAATGTGAGGACAAATAACTCAAACAGGAACGCACGACTTTTTGATTTTATAGAGTAGATGTATAAGGTGTTTTAGCGTTTTGAACATGCACTTCGTCATTAGTGAGAGCAGCAATATTTGCGACTATACTTAGGACATTATTTTTTTCTGAGAGCCTATATCTTTAAGCGTTTGAGTGTCAATACCGGTAATGTTTAATCTTGAATACATAAATTATCTTAAACCTTCTACAGCCTACTCGCTAAAGTTTCTTTGCACGTCGTCGTATAGGTAGGTATTGTAGCGATAACCAATGATGCAGCTAGCCATAATAATATCATAGACTTCACTAAACTCGTTCTAAACTTCTTTTAAAAAATGCTTTAGTAGCTGGCTAGTAAAATAAAAGATTAGAAAATCTGAGAAGAAATTTGCTAGCATAATATCTTGTGTACCTACCGTCTAAACATACAATTATAAATTTACTATTATTAGGTATACCTACCTACTGGGCAATAACTACATTATATCGGCTAATAATAGCTATTAATGTTCTTTATAAAAAAAATTATTTTATAAGATATTATTATGTCGAAACATTGGTAGGAGAATGTCCTGTATAATGCTATAAATATGGTATGCATGTAATGAGATCACTTACGTTCACAGGATGTTTGCGAATGCGCGGCTGTGTTCTGTCAGCGTCACTTTAACACTTTTATTTTGATCTGGTTTATTTAATAACGCAATAATGTGCAAATTATATGTAGGTAGGTACCTAATATTAACGTTGCATCCAGACCTATTAAGGGTAACTTAAATTTGAATATCCTAGTTTTTTAACTCGCATGGACATAAAATAACTATCTAGTATTTATCTGAAGGTGTGGACAAGATGCATCTTTTATCAGATGTAATCTATACTAATATATAAAGCTGAAGAGTTTGTTTGTTTGTTTGAACGCGCTAATCACAGGAACTACTGGTTCGAATCGAAAAATTCTTTTTGTGTTGAATAGACCATTTATCTCGTCCAATATCCCTCAGTGCCTGAAGTCGAAAGTATTCGAGCAATATGTGTTGCCAGTGTTGATATACGGCGCCGAGACGTGGTCCTTTACTGTGAGCCTCGTTCGTAAGCTCA